>OZ002744.1:105957875-106220375 GCA_963924295.1 Dioctria rufipes
GAGAGTTTGATTCAGAATCGCCTTGCAAGAAGTTCGGGAGTTTTTTTTTTTCAACTAGGATTTTTTTTTCTCTAATTTTGATAAAATGTGTGTTATGTGAAAAATTGTAATAAATTTTTTGTAAAAATTATTTCAAAAGTGCCAGATAGAACAGTGAAGAAATCTGTGGAAAATTATTAGTGAACCTAAAATAAAAGCTATTTGAACATTTGATTTTGTTTTTATTTATATTAAACATCAATTCGAAACGTTAGGTGCTCTCGTCTTAGAGCACGGCACCCAACGGATAACGAATGGTTTGGTGAAGTCTGGACTCTCTAACAACGGAGCAGAAGTAAGTTTTTGTTTGAGAAGATCAAGAGACTTCTGGGCTTCAGGTGTCCATTTGAACTGACTAGGGTTTTTCAAGGTGTCTGTAATGGAGGCAGTTAAGTCAGCATAGTTCGGGATGAAACGTCTATACCATCCCGCCATACCCAGTAAGCGTCGGTCCTGCCGAACAATTTTGGGTGACGTATAGTGAACTATGGCTGAAATTTTGTCAGGGTCAGTTCTTATCACTCCTGTCCCGACAATGAAGCCCAAGTATTTGGTCTCCTTGATGCAAAACTTACTCTTCTCGACATTGATAGTAAGGCCAGCTTTCCTCAAACAATCCGCTACACGGTATAGCAACGTGAGATGAGTGTCGAAGTATGAAGACAGAATTAATGAATAGTCTAGATAGACGAGAACATGCTCCCGAAGATCAAAATGAATGACTTTATCCATGAGGCGGCACATCGTTTGTGGAGCGTTGCATAGGCCGAACGGTATCACTGTGTACTGATAGAGAGGATGACCAGGTACTGTAAAAGTGGTCTTCTCTGTGGAATGAGTGTCCAGTGGGATCTGCCAGAATGCGTCTTTCAGGTCCAGGCTCGTTATGTAGTTCTCCGGAGGAAGTCGACTCAGAAGTGCGTCTATCTGCGGTGGCGGATAGGCATCTTTCTTCGTAACAGAGTTGACCTTCCTGGCGTCAAAACAAAGCCGGAACTTTCTAGGCTTCCTCACCAGAACAACTGGGTAGTTCCAAGGAATCTGGCTCTCCTCTATCACACCCAGCATTCGCTCTAATTCAGCATCCATTAAACTTTGTACCGCCGGCGAAATCGGATAAAAGCGCTGCTTTATCTGAGTTGCGTCATTTATTTCAATCTTGTGAGTGACCAATGATATTTTTCCCAGGCCTAAAGAGGCGAAAGAAGGGAACAGCTGTTTCGTAGCTTCTAGGCGCTGTTGATCTAGACTGGAAAGAACGTGGCGGTCGGTGTCAGGAGTAGCTAGTAAACTTGGTGTCACTTCTGCAACTATACCTAAGACATCTGGAGCCAACCCAAATAGACGCCAGAAGTCTATTTCTAGATATAGTGCCTGTGTGAGCCCAGGAATCCCGTAAAAACGCACGTTTTCGGTCTTATCACGGAAAGTGACGTCCAAGTCCACATGACCATGCACAGTCGTCATGGCAAGATTCGCTACTTGAACCAGTGTCCAATACCTCTTCCATTTGACGTCTGCTTCTGCAAGTTTCTCTAGAGCTCCCTGGCCCAGAATACTGACAGTGGCACCACTGTCAAGTAATCCAGTCTCAGTTCGCCCGAGTAGTCTTACTTCGGCATACGGTCGAATGTCGTCTGGCATCGACATGGAAATCTGTGCCAAAATTTTCCTTTCCAGTCTCATCCGTCGACTGTATTCCCGCCAACGAACGGTTGATCGTTTCTTCTTTGGTCCAATAACCAGGTCAGGAAACATGATTTCAGCTAACTCCGCCACGGAGGAGAAGATTCGGTCTCTTGCTGCGTTGTATTTCTGCAGGCGCGTATGATACGGCGTCAGCGGATGTAAAACAAGCTCACGCCCCCTCGTCAAAACAGAGCTTGATGGCCGTTTTAAAACAGAAATGCCATGAGGCCAAATCACCTGCTCAGTAACCCTGTCAGTTAAAAGTGTTGTCGGTCTTATCAGGACATCGAAGATTAAAGACTCTTCCAAAGAAGTGTCTAATAATGTCATAGGCTCCCCAGAAGTGGAAATGGGAGCTTGAAGATCTGCGGAGAAGTCCATTAAGTTCTCCGTCTCTGTCAATAAAATGTTCGTACTATCAGGTGTTTTACTGATATCATCAGAGTCACTGAATGATATCAGGGGACATTGCAAGGGTTCGTCATTGTGGTCTGATAATGGAGCGGACCTTCCTCCTTGTTCGATGCATTGATTGCTCGAGATGTCGACGTTGGTCGGAAAGAGGTGGTGGTATTCCTGACCCGTCTGATGATTTTCTGTTGACATTGACTGCAATCTGGTTTGAAGGTGTTCTTGCGTCCGCATCCGTAGCAAAACACAACTTGTCGTTCCTGCCGGAAGTCTTGATAAAAGTGACCGGGCTGGTCACAGTTCCAGCAGGTTACATTTTTAGGGGTTGATATGGCAGATAGTAAAACTTCCTCACTGCGTATTGGTGACGTGTTCAATTCAGCTTCCATCGAATGATATCCATCCAGCTCACTGACTCTTTGTACGCGATAAGCGTTCCAGCTACTTGCCGTCGCGATGCGCTGCTGCGCAGCTTGGATACGCATAACAAGCTCTCTCAGCTGTCCTATCGTTTCAGTGGGATGTAAACATATATTTTACTGAATCTCAGGTAAGAGATTCGACTTGAAAATCCCCAGAAACTCCTGGTCTGGCATATAGTTCTGTAGCTGATCGCGTAACAACCCTAAATGATGGTGATACATAGCGAACAGTTCACCAGGCTTTTACTTTCTGGACATCAGTCGAAATCTAATTTTCAAATCGTCCTTGGGCGTTCCCCATTCAATGTACAATCCCGTCTTAATGACTTCCCAAGTCGGAAATGGATTATGCCGTAATAGCGACCAGTACCAGTCCTTCGCTGGTCCTGTTAGTATCGGAAGCATGTTTCTTACTAGCAAACCGAAATCCGCTTCTAGAGTGGAGTGCGTGAGCGCTTCAGCTCTAAAAATGAATTCGTCGACAGAGAGTTCTGAGTTATTTCCATTATAAGTCAGGTTCCATCTCCTGATAGGACTGCCCGATCGTCGTTGTCCTCCATTTGCAGGGACACGAATAGGTGGTGGAGGGGTTTGAGGTGATTGAGATGGTATAAAGTTCGGTCTAGGCTGATTGGAAGGCTGACCAAAAGACTGACCAAAAGGCTGACCAAAAGGCTGACAAAAAGGTTGACCAAAAGGCTAACCAAAAGGTGGTGATGGTCTTGGAAACGATTGCCTGCTCCGATTGGGGAAATCGTTCGATGGCCCCTGATTGCTCATAGACGAAGGAGGTCGTGCGAAATCCACTGGCGGCATTGCTGCCACTACTTGTTGTTGGATACTATCTCCTATCTCATACCGGAAAACATTTAAGCCCTGGTTGAGACCTTTGTTTATCAGGTCCTCTATATTTATCCTCAATCCTGCTATCAGCGCATCAGTAGCAGTTGAAGTGTTGTGGTCTTGAGCTGTACGCCTCGGACTGTCTTTTCTAGTACCCGGGTTCAAAAAGGTCCTTGAATGCACATCAGGCATTCCTGGAGACAAGGATCGCCGATTCGAAGTTGATAAGTCAAATTAAGGCAGTTCAATAGTCGGCAATGAGTCGCGCCTGTCCGGTTTCGCGGGCTTTATCTTTTTCAGTTTTTGGTAAGGCCACAGTATAACCCGTGAGGTCCTGTGGCGTGAGGCGACGTCTACAGTTAGGACAACTGGAATGCTTGCCTATCCAGGTATGGGTACATGCCTCACGAAAGACATGTCCACACGTGGTCATGACTGGTTTCTGTTCAGCTGACCAACTTATGTCTCTACAGATCGTGCATGGCTCACGCAACATAGTCACACCATTCTGCCCAGGAGGTGGTGTCCTCTGTGTAGCCATTGCAACTTGTCGTAAGTCAGGAAAAGAAAATTTTCAACCCAAGGAGTTGAAAGAGATGTCAAAAATCCAAAAAAATTTCAAAGTGCGGAACCTAGCAGGCTCTTCAAGACGAAGATAATGAAATATCAAGAAAAATTTTCAAAGGTTGGGACGAGATACTACAATTCAAACAAAAATTTTCCCAACCGTCCGAAGAAGTTGCAAAAATTTAAAAAAAATCAAAGCTTCGAAAAGTTTGCTGAGTATTCTGGAATCGAGACAATATAAATGCTAGTGACAATAACCCAAGTTCAGAAACGGTAGCAACTCATTGAATAAAGTTTCCTTTCTAGCAGTTCAGTTCAGCGTTTAAAAAAAAACAGTGAAAAATCAACGAGATCAAACGTTCAATATAGCGTAAATAAAATTCTACCAAAACATTTCTCCCTCACTTCCCGAAGCAAACTCTCAACATAAGAGGTCTTAAGGTCGCTCTCTCTCCTTTCACGCCAGATATACTAGCAAGTGACGTGAGTGGGTGCGTTGAAAAAAAATCTGGGCTCTTGCAGAATCTGAGAAAAGTAAAGTCGGAGGTTTCAAAGACTGAGAATGTTACTAGAGATTCTTCAGCCAGGCAGTTAGCAGCATGTCAACTCCTGGTTACTGAAGGTCTCCAGCATCAATCCCATCCTCCGATGACTCTCTCTTTCCTCTTCACCGGATCATCATGAGCAGCTGGTTCACTACCTGGGCAGAGTCATGCGTCTGGTCTACTAATTAGCTGGAAGCCAAACAGTCGTCTCGCAGACTCATAACTCTGTCCAGCCAGTTGGCCAACAGAGACACGTCTCCGCAAGAGCACAAACGAAAAATTTCATGACTCCACCCACCATTTCTATGGCAGAAGGCCAGCGGGAAAGATCATCCAAAAACATTTAAAAAAAATCAACTGTTCAGACTTGAGGCTTGACCGAAGTCAAACCTAAAGTCGAACTTACAATTCAAAATTTCCAAAACGTTACTTTACTTTATAGACTTTCAAAAACTTTCAAAACGTTACTTTACTTCAATCGTTACAAAATCAATCAAAAATAAAAATATCAAAACTTTAAAAACTTTACGTTACTCTACAGAAAATCAACTAGTAACAAACAATTAAACCCAGGTCCGCATATAACTTCCACTGATTATGCGATTACCGAGTCAGGCTATTTAGCTAACAGCCAAATCGCCATATCTCGAAGTAATCACAATCCTCAGCAAATGTTACATTTAGACCACCGAAGTCTAACTGAGGTGGCCCCAAGTTGGGCGCCAATTCTGTTATGGAACTATGTAGAGTGACTACTTTCAAACGTTAAGTCCCGACTGCCAGCATGAGCTGACAGATCACTCGACGGACAGCATTGACTGCAGGGCGGCATGCTAGTTCGCCACCACTATTGGCGGAGAGTGTGGGGGGTTCCACAAAAGACCTGACGTTACCGTTAGCCATAATGAAAAAAATTCGTGCCTACCTAACACAAAAAGCCGGCACCCACTCGGTCCTGAAGGGACCCTTACGTCACTTACCTGTATTTTGGTGGAAGGCGTAGATGTTTTACCTTCCTTTGCCGGCCCCATCATCCCATTTGAATTTGGGGGGCACAACTGTCCAAAATCCCTTGTTGACCTATAAAGAGAGAGAGAGAGAGAGAGAGAGAGAGAGAGAGAGAGACTAGGCGAGCCTAGACGACCTCCATCTTATGTGCGAGGGCCTCTGGGATAGTGAAGGAAGAAATTAATTTGAAAATCAGCACGTCATAATCATTACAACAGAAACTCCCTTTATTATAAACTTAACTTATGAACAAGCTACAGACATATTTTGAAATGGAAAAAAAAACTGCAGCTGGAAAATTTAGTAAAAAGGGTAAGATTATCTCCCTATGAATTCTATGGTATGTTAGAGGTAAGTACGTAAATACATATCTAGTATAATTACATGGGCAAATCAATTGCGAGCTTTCCTTCAAATCTCATATGAGATGGAGATCGAACTTAAAAAAAAACGATAGATGTTAGCATTTTACATTAAGCTTTCTTAGGCGCAGCTTCCATTCATTCAAAATTTCATATACATTAAGATCAATTTTACTCTAAATAATACGCCTCTAGGCATTGACTGAACTAATTCTATTATTTAAAGTTTGCTGGAATCATCATGCCCAATGGGGTCGATGTCGTTGATAAAAAACAAAGAAAAAAAAACGCGATTTCCCGATCTGTTAATTCTAGTAGGTGAAGTCCTATGTATTCAGACTAATTAGGCAATCAAAACTCTGATGTGTCAACCGAGTATAAATTTACATTATGTACTTAACTAAGTTTCACCCCTACTGATTGTGTATGTCAAACTAAAATTTCTTCTCAAAATAGTAGGAAGTCTCACTTTACGTAATTAAATAAATTTCAATAGTGCTGCATGTATATGCTAAACAAAATGTGCTCCTTATATTATTAAGACGTATACTTTATGTAGTTAAATAAATTTCAATAGTACTATATGCTGAGTCCCATTATGGGCTTAATCATAAAAAGCGGCAGGTGCCGATTTTAGAAATGACAAGGCTGGCGTTTTTCCAAAATAACAAAATTCACTGTTTTTATTTATCACAAAATATTCTTACAGCTAGGCAATTCAGTTACTTAAATTCTAATTTAATTCACAAATTCAGTCAAACTTACTAATTTATAATAAAGACTAATGAGTATGAATCTCCACTGGCGACTTTTATTCCTTAATCTGTAATAGAAAAAGGAATTATTAATAATCAACTCAAACTAAAGGGGGTTAGAATTTTGAGTGACAGAGTGAGCGTCATACATAAAAAATCTGGGGCCAGTACTGTCAATTTTAGGGTGCTAAAAATATATTTTAAATATATTAAATTTGTTAGTATAAAAGGGATTCAGGAATACCTCCCTTGGTTTGGGTTAAGCAAGACTTCAAATACTGTGTGTATTGCCAACGGTTGAGTAATGTAGTGTTTCAGTTGTAGATGGCTCTGGAATTGACTTGATGTTTCTGCTAGGTGTCAAAACGTTGTAGTCTTTGGGATCGTTTGACAATGGGGTTAGCGGACGCTAGTCTACGCGTGCTTCTATCTTGCACATGACAGTTGAAAGTTCATCGTATGATAAGATTGTGTTTTGTATTGTTCGTTTTAAATGTGTTTTAAGTGACGTGACCCCAGCTTCCCATAATCCACCAAAGTGTGGCGCTGCTGGTGGATTGAAATGCCATGTGATTCCTGCGAGCATGATATCATTCGCAACGTCGTGTGGATCGTTGTGTTAACACCTTTTGTAACTGGCATGACAGTTCTTTATTTGCTCCGAAAAAATTTGTACCGCAGTGGATTGCCTTTGTGGCCATGCATATAAACATACTAAAATACGCTTTAATGAACTTCGCATTTCGAATTTTTGATGTTTTTATATCAACTGAGCCGGCGTAATCTACCCCTGTGTGTTCAAATACCATAGATGGTGTTGTTCTCGCAGTAGGTAGATTTCTCATTATTTGATTTGAAAGCTTCGGCTTTGTTTGGAAGCAAGCGATGCAGTGATGAATCTGACGTCGGATTGTATTTCTAGCATTCAGTAGCCAGTATCGATTTCTTAATGTATTGAGGACAAGTTGTGTTCCTCCATGTAGAGTGTATGAATGAGTGTAATTGATGATTAATTTATACACGTGATGATTGTTTGGTAAAATAATCGGATGTTTTTGGTCGAACGTTAGTGTGGCGTTTTCGAGTCTACCACGAACTCATATAGCTTGGTTTGTGTCTAAAAATGGATTCAAACTCAATATCCGACTTTTGCTTGAAATTGGTTTTTGCTTCGATAGGCATTCGTATTCGTCTGGAAATGCTTGTTTCTGAATTAATATGATGATTCTAACTTCTGCTTCGTGTAGTTCAGTCGTTGTTAGATAGCTATTCTTTCGTTTTGCTAATGATGTTTGGCAATTTGTAGAAAATCTTCTGCAATATGCGGTTATGCGTATTAATTTGCTAAATGACGAATATTTTTCCAGCCATTCGGTATGGTCGTTAGTGCAAATCAAAACTTTGACCTCTCTTCGCTCAGGTTCAAAGCACTTGTTGATGACATGTTGTTGTGGCCAGTTGTCATAATGCTGTCTCAACCATGATGGACCATTCCACCAAAGATTATGATTTAGGCGGGATATAATCCTCGAGTAGTGCAATCAGCAGGATTTTCTTTGGATGGAACAATTCGCCATGCCCTAGGATTGAGATTCTCGTGTATTTCTGCCACTCTATTGGTAACGAATGTTTTGCATCTTGTTGGGTGGCTTTGTATCCAGGCTAATGTTATTTCTGAATCGCACCAAGCTATGGTTTGGATGTCCTGAAATTTCATATCATTTTGTATTTGTTTGAGGAGGCGTTACAAAATGGCAGCTCCACATATTTCCAGCTTGCGCAGTGATGTGGATTTTGTGGGGGTAACTCTTGTTTCAGATGTCAACACGTGGGTGACAATTGAGTTGTCGTTGTTGATAATTCGTAGAAATGCGACGCTTGCGTAAGCTTCAGTTGACGCGTCACAGAATCCCTGCAATTGAATGGTTTTTATGTTTGGTAGAAAATTTATCCATCTGGGGATTTTTAGAGATTTGACATCTTGTAAGTTCTCTCGATATTTGATCCATTCTAGGTTTAGTAATGTTGGTAAAGGCTCGTCACAGGAGTGTCCAGTCAGCCATAGTATTTGAATGAATATTTTCGGTATTATGACGCATGGAGCCAGCCATCCTAGTGGATCGAACAAGGCTACATTTTCAGAGAGAATTTTTCTTTTGGTATAGTTGTCACTTATTATTGTTGATTTAATGGTGAAGCTAAATTCATCAGTTGATGGATTCCATTGCAGTCCGAGAGTCTTTATGGTGTTCTTTTCTGACAAATTTAGCGTAGTGTTAACCTCTTGGTCTTGCATTGGTATGTTAGCTAGTAATTCTGGACAGCTTTATGTCCATTTTCTGAGGTGAAATCCTCCCTTGATGAGGGTGTTAGTTAGCTCTTGTTGAAGTACCAAGCCTGTATGGATATCATGGGCGCCAGTTAGTAGGTCATCGACATAGAAGTCTGTTCTCAGACTTAGAGCCGCTTTTAGAGAGCTGTCTTGTTCGTCATTGGCTAGTTGTTGCAGTGTTCTGATAGCTAAATATGGGGCTGCTTCTGTGCCGAACGTGACAGTTGTCCAATTTGACGTCTCTTATTGACTATTTGGTGGAATCTCTCCATAAAATTCTCCGATAGTTCTGATGATCTGGATGCATGTGTACCATCCTGTATATTTTTTCAATGTCGGCTGCCAGTACATACTTATACTGACGCCATCGTAAGATTATGGTCCAGAGGGTTGGTTGGATGGTTGGGCCTACTAACATCTGCTCATTTAATGACTGGCCATTGGTTGATCGTGCTCATGCATTGAATACTACTCTTGTCTTGGTAGTGGAAATCTCCTTTGTGACCGCATGGTGTGGCAGATAGTAATATTGGACCGGCTTTAATCCGATTTCGCTCCGTTCTGCTGGCAGATGGTTTGGCGGGATTTCTGCCATGTGTCCCAGCTGTTGATATTCCTGGATGCATGCCCTGTATTGTGTAGCCATCTCTGGTTGCCTTTCCAAACTTTTTTCAATCTGTAAGAATTGGTTTAATGCCATAGAGCGTGTTTGACCGAGGTCTGGTCCTACCTTCCCCTTGAAGGTTAATTTGACTTGGCTTAAACGTTGGTGGGTGTCGGTGTAGGTTTTCTCGCATATTTCATCAACAGGATGGGCTATTTTTCGTGGAATTTCTTCCAATTCCCAGAACTGTTATAGTTGCGGATCTTGGTTGTTGTTTTCATCAATTTGTACTGTGAATGTATTGATTTGATTTGTTTTTCCATTAGCTTTAGTTTTCCCCATTAAAATCCCTTGATAACTCCGTTTTCTATGACGCCGGCATAGACGTCAGCACCTAGCAATACGTCAATTGGGCCAGGCGTATAGAAACTTGGATCTGCTAGAATCAGATGCTGCAGATAATATAATTTGCTGATGTCTATTGTGTCAGCGGGTATGAAGTCGGTTATCTTCCTTAGCACTAAAGCATTTATGTGCGTCTTAAAATTTGTGTGAACGGAGTTTAGAGTAAATGACGTTTGTGCTATTGCAGACGCTGTTCTAGTTTTTCCCAGTCCCCTTAATGTTTGTAGATGTTTGCTGTAGCCGTATTTTTCTACTTGCGGCGTCTGTGATAAATAAGACTTGAGAGCCTGAGTCTAATAATGCTCTCATGGTATGCTTGTGGCCGTCTGGGCCCTCAATTTGAATTAGTGCTGTCGATTATAATTCATGGTTGATATTTGTGGTAAAAAATGACGCAGTGCTTGACTCATTACTGCCACTGGGCATATTAAGCGTCAGTTCTGCCTGCCCTTGATTTGGTGCGTTTCTACTTATTCTACTGTCTGCTTCGGAATTTTGCTTGATGTGCAATAGAGTGTTGTGTCCTTTGTGACACTCAAAGCATATTTTTTGGCTAGGACAGTTATTTAAGTTGTGCCCTGCTGCAAGACAGTTTTTGCATAGGTTGTGTTGCTGCAAAAATTGTGATCTTGATTGGGGAGATAATTTCCTGAAGCATGTGCAGTGGAACAACGTGTGATTTTGCTTGCACTTGGTGCAAGTATATGTTTTGCTCATGAAGGCATGAGCACCTTTGCGTGTATGGTTATATGACGGAGTGTTATTTGAGTTCGTGGGTCTATAGCCGCGCAGTAATTTTGGATATGAGACGACTGTGTTTGTCGTCCGTGTTCGGATGAGATCAAGTTTTGGCGTACTTGAATGGATTCTAGAGTACGGAAACGTGACTCTAGAAAAGCTGACAGATCGGCATATGTTGGTATGTCAGTCTTGCTCCCTTGTTCTTGCTCCCATAGCTTATGTGTTTCTGATGGGAGGCGTTGAACAAGGTTGTAAATTAATATTGCATCCTAATGTTCTATAGGTAGCTCTAAATATTTCAGCTCGTGGAGGCTTTCTTCTGTCTGATCTAGAAGAGAACGAATGTCGTCAGCTGATTCGTTTTTATTTGTCATTTCTGTCAATAGTGCCTTTAAGTGAGTGTTGACTAGAACTCGTGTGTTGTCATATCTCTTTTGTAATAGTTCCCATGCCTTGGTATAATTCGTTTCTGTCACTTCAAATTGACGAAACAAGCATTCTGCTCCGCCTGTGATGCTGAGCTTCAGGTAATTAAGCTTTTGAACTTTGGAAATATTTAGGTCTGTGTGAATTAATGAATACAATAGATCATGGAATGTCTGCTATGATTTGTAATTACCGTCGAATGTCGGTATAAGAATTGGTGGGAGCCGTGTCTCTGGCTTTGAGAGTCGTACTGACTGAACTCTGGCTTCATTTCTGTTTGTGTTAGGAGGGAGAGCTGGGAATGACCCTTCTAATTCCTCTAATATAGTGGATAGGAGTTCTATATATATGAGTTCGGTCTCCTCATATAATTCTCCTTTGGCATAGTCGCTTTGAGCGCCATTTTTGGTCGACCAGATTGCTACATGCAGATATGTGAACGATTTCCAGAGTTTTTCAAGTGCTTCTATGCGTGCTGCATAGTATTTTTTGTCAAACTAGCGACATCCGCCATTTTGAAAATCTTCCTGTCTTATCCGGCCTTGAAGGACCAATGTTAAGTCCCAATATGGGCTTAATCATAAAAAGGGGCAGGTGCCGGTTTTAGAAATGACAAGACAGGCGTTTTTCCAAAATAACAAAATTCACTGTTTTTATTTATCACAAAATATTTTTACAGCTAGGCAATTCAGTTACTTAAATTCTAATTTAATTCACAAATTCAGTGAAACTTACTAATTTATACTAAGGACTAATGAGTATGAATCTCCACTGGCGAATTTTATTCCTTAATCTGTAATAGAAAAAGGAATTATTAATAATCAACTCAAACTAAAGGGGGTTAGAATTTTGAGTGACAGAGTGAGCGTCATACATAAAAAATCTGGGGTCAGTACTGCCAATTTTAGGGTTAAGCAAATGGTTTCAAATGGTTTCAGAACTACCGATCTACCTTGTGACTTGGTCAAATCGCAAGTGATTTTCTATTTCTAATCGCTCGCTATTTATAGGCAGACACAATAGAAATTGTGTCTGCCGGTGGTATCTCTATGACGCTCGCGTCGTTCGTTAGATTTTCTATACATTTGGCCCCCAAATGGCGTCAACATATTTCTAATCAGAATATTTCTCTCTATGCTATGAGCTGCCATCTTGTTTATGTCAGAATGCAGCAGATGGAGACCGGTAAGTGTCTATATTTTGATTTTTGATTAGTAAATACTTTGTAACGTCGGGGTGAGTGAATGCAGCGGGTAGTCAGGAGTAGTCCAGGGTAATGATCCACGACGTTGGGAATTATTGATAACACTGATTTTTTTTTCGGTTCTAATAACAATTTTATTTACTAATATTATTAATACTAAAACACTATTAAGTTCATCTTGTGTAGTTCATTATCTGTACTTGATTCTGTCATTAGTTAGCACGATCACTATACTATTTATAACTAATACACTATTAAATTCACTTTGGTTATTATACTATTTATAACTAATACACTTTGATTATTATACTATTTATAACTACGGAGAGATGCTTCGTGCGAAATGCTTATAGCCCGGGCCAGTACGAAGAACGTACGGATGCCAAGGGTATAGCCAACACGAACGGTGAGTACACAAATGCGTGCGAATGCTCTTACTAAGACCAGTACGAATGACGTACGGAGATCGTAGATAGAGCCAACACGGAGAGAAGCGGGGTAGGTAATGCGTGCGAATGCTACTACCAGGGCCAATACGAAGAACGTACGGAAGCCGCTGGTATAGCCAAAACGGACAGGAGCGGGACAGGTAATACGTGCGAATGCTACTTCTATGGCCAATACGAATACGTACGTATGCCGTAGATATAGCCAACACGGAGAGAAGCGGGGTAGGTAATGCGTGCGAATGCTACTACCAGGGCCAATACGAAGAACGTACGGAAGCCGCTGGTATAGCCAACACGGACAGGAGCGGGACAGGTAATACGTGCGAATGCTACTTCTATGGCCAATACGAATACGTACGTATGCCGTAGATATAGCCAACACGCACAGGAGTAGGACAGGTAATGCGTGCGAATGCTACTTCGATGGCCAATACGAATAACGTACGTAGGCCGTAGATATAGCCAACACGGACAGGAGTAGGACAGGTAATGCGTGCGAAAGCTACTTCTATGGCCAATACGAATAACGTACGTATGCCGTAGATATAGCCAGCACGGAAGACGATGTGATCAAGCGAGATGCTGGGCGGCAACTGACTGCAGCTCTAGTGCAACGCTTGATTTTATAATTTCCAACTGGTGGACAGGGCTGGTCGGCTGGCTGCTGAAGTCGTCTCCGCTTGGCGATTATTATCGGGCTGGTGGCTGGACAGGTCTACTGGTCTGCTTTACTGGCGGGAGATTTCCTGGCGGTAGATATATTGGCTTCTGGTGATGTTCACTGGATGGCTTGTGATCGAGAACTGACTTTCTTTGCTATGACGGCTCCCTTTTAATATGCGCGGCTCACTGTGGTGTGGGTGCTCGTGCCAATCGAGAAGCGCAGTCATCGGTCTGTTATATGTTGTCTCTACTGGTATTCTGTGGAGAAACATTGATCAGTGTCTGTTCACGTGATAGTTTTTATATGGTAGGGATTGGATGTGATTGGGATAGTGGGTGGTCATGTGACTTCGTTACATCTCCCCCTTCCTTCAAAAAAAAAGAAATGTGTACTATTTCTTTTAAGATCTCTCTATAAAAATTCTGACTAACATGGTGATCGATCTCTCTTTATTTCTTGTAAATTGACAAAATTAACCAAAATTCATTTTTTTGCTAGAAACTAACTGAATATACTAACTTTCCTTAAGTGATGAGATAAACAATTTAGAAATTTTTTTGAAAAAAAACTTAACCAAAATACTATTTTTCGATAGGAACTAAATAGATATTCTAACTTTCATTACGTAAGTAAACAATTTTATCTCTCAAAAAGACTTTAAACAAATATTATTTCTAGATAAGAACAAAAAAAAAAATATTTTACTTCGATTGGTGGCTTAATTCATTTCCAAATAAAACTAATATAACTATACAACATTCTTATGGTTAGCAAAAATAATGATAACAACTTTATGTTTTTGTTAGGTTGCTGCTTCGTGTTTCCTTTATTCCCTTATACTGTACATTGTACGTGCCATCTGTCCGGTGGCGAATACGGAGTAGTGCAGTTTTTTTTGTGGCTGGAATGAATTTGCGACTTCCATTCGGCATCTTCTGTAAAACGTCTCGGTGCTGCTCGATGATGCTTTGCATTTCGGCGTGATTGCTCTGTGTGCATTCTTCTGTAGCGGTTGTAGTAGTTGGGACTGGCGGTTTTGCATGGGGTATTGTCACCATGAAGCGTGGCTGCTTTGCTGCTGGTTCTCCGGTTCATATATGCAGCCTGTTACTAAGTGGAGCTGTCGTACTGTGGCTCTTAATGCTACTTTGTGTTTCAGCTTGATTGGTCTGCAGACGGTTCTCCCTAGCGTCGGTAGTGGTTGGGGCTGGTGGTATCCTATTTGGTATGGTCACCGTGAACTGTGGCTGCTTAGCTGCTTCTTCCGTCGTTGTATGCATCAGTTGAGTCGGGGTGTGGATTTTGTATGTAGTTGTGTCCATTGACGGGGTCTTCTGCCGGTTCTCTTGCCACACGTCGAAGATTGTTTTTTTTTACTGCTGGTCCTTTCCTGATGAATTCTGCAGCGGATGGTTCTATGTCCGGCATCGATTTCCCTGCTGCAACTTTCGCTGGCTTCTTTGGCCTGGTATGAGCCCTCACTGTAGGGTCTCGTTTTAACTGTTGGCTCTTCTTGTCCAGTATTTTCCTGGCGTCGATGATAATTTGGTGTGATCGCTTAGGACTCATTTTTACGTTTGAAGAATTTTGATTTGCACTTCGGTATTTATAACCAGAAATGCTAACGGTATTTAATCGATTGTGATAAGTTCTGAGATCTTTCACATGGGCTCTCTCAATTGCCTTCGTTGTGATGTTCTTTATCTCTACTATTACGGGGGAGATTATTTCGATTACATCAAATGGTCCATCGTATTTTGGCCCCAACTTGGCATTGTAATTTTTGATATGAGAAGACAAGTGCCTCTCTTTCCTTAGTACTTGTTCACCTATTTTTGGACACCATAATCGACGGCGGAGATTGTAGTGGTGGCTCTGTTTTGTAAATGCTCGGCTCATATTGACATGTACGAGCTTAAATATTTCTTGCAGTTTTCTATGATTCTGCTCTGGTGTGACATTTTTGGTGTCGTCGATATTTTGTTCGCTATACAGAGTTGCGGGGAGATGCAATTCCCGTCCATAATTTAAAAATGCAGGTGTGTAACCAGTAGATTCATTTTGGCTAGTGTTGAGAGCTAGCATCAATTCCGGCAAGAATTCGTCCCATTTTCGCTGGTCTTGGTCAATATACTGTGCTATCATCGTTTTTATAACACGATTGATTCTTTCGGTCGGATTAGCTTGAGGAGTGTATGGGGGAGTTAGCCGGTGTTGGATGCTGAGATCTTTTAGCATTCGTGTAAATATATGACTGGTATACTGCCTTCCATTGTCGGTGATTAGTACTTTTGGGCGTCCGTGTCGGGCAAGAATTCGTTCTTTGAATCCCTTGACTAAAGCCCCCGTGGTAGCTTCTCTTGTAGGTAGAAATTCAGTCCACTTTGTGAACTTGTACTGGAACACTAGTATCATTGTGTTCCCTCTGGTTGATCTTGGTAGTGGGCCAACAAAATCAGAACTTACTATCTGCCATGGTTCTGTAGCTTTTGTCATGTGCATTCTTCCAGCTGGCTGTTGTTGTACAGGCTTGTATTTTAGACAGGATGGGCAGCTTCTTACATATCTGGCAATGTCTCTAAACATTCCTGGCCCGTAGTAATTTTTGGCTGTTCGTGCGATTGTCTTGGTTACTCCAAAGTGTCCGGCGGTGACATCATCATGGTTCTCTTTTAGTACCCTTCCACGTAGTGGCGTCGGGACGCAAAGTTTCCATTCGGGGCCGGTATCATTGTCGGCATATGCAGTTGTGTCGTGAAAATGGCGATATAGATGCCCTTCTAAGATCGCATAGTCTGGAAACGCTGTAGAATTGTCTTTCACGGCTTTTATTTTATTCTTGTACCAAGAACATTCGGGTGTGTCGGGGTTTGGAGTAATTAAGTACACTTCATTATCGGGTGCAGCTGGTATTGGTTGACGAGAGAGTGCGTCTGCTACAACATTTTGTTTTCCTCTTCGATATTTAATGTTAAAATCGTATTGCTGGAGCTCTAGAGCCCATCGGGCTAGTCTACCGGAGGGATTTTCTATTGAATGAAGCCATCGGAGAGCTTGATGATCGGTAAGGACGGTGAACTGGTACCCTTCCAAATATGGCCTCATTTTTCGTATACCCCAAATTACAGCCAGGCATTCCTTCTCTGTTACAGAGTACTTAATCTCAGCCTCATTTAGTGTTCGGCTGGCATAGGCAATTACACGCTCATTTCCTTCGATTTCTTGTGAGAGTACTGCCCCAAGTCCATTATGGCTTGCATCGGTCTGAAGTGTGAACGGTCTGGTAAAATCTGGACAGGCTAAGACAGGTGCTACTGTGAGCTGGTGCTTAATTGCCTCAAATGCTTGTTGCTGCTCTTCACTCCAGAGCCATTTCTTATTCTTCCGAAGAAGCTTGTTTAATGGTGTTACGAGCTCGGAGAATGATTGGATGAAACGTCTATACCATGAGGCTACACCTAAGAACCTTCTCAATTCTCTGATATTGGCTGGTGGTGGTATTGCTTTAATGGACTCTACTTTGGCGGGGTCTGTCTGAATTCCCTGTCGGCTTACCATATGTCCTAAATACTTGATCTCACTTTTTAAAAATTCACATTTCTCTACATTTATTTTTAAATTTGCGGTTATGAGTCTGTTGAATACTTCATCTAATTTTGAAATGTGCTGGTCGAAGGTTTTTGTGACTATGACAATATCATCTAGGTATGCGAATGCATGTGGTTCCATTTCGGGACCAATGACTCTGTCCAATGCTCTCTGTAATGTAGCCGGAGCGGAGTGATGTCCAAACGGCATCACCCTCCATTGAAAAAGACCTCTGCCTGGTACAGTGAATGCCGTGTATTGTCGGCTGGATTCTTCTAATGGTATTTGCCAGTAACCCTGTTTCAGATCTATTGTGGAGATGTATTGCGCTCCCTTTAAGTTATCCAAAATATGGTTTATTTGGGGCAATGGATATGCATCTTTGATAGATTGTTCGTTCAACTGGCGGTAGTCTATGCAAAGTCTCCACCCTCCTTGCTTCTTCTTTACCAAAACTATGGGTGAACTATATGGACTACTGGACGGCTCTATTTTGTTGGTATTTAATAATTCATCGATTTCGGTGTTAATTACTTCTTGCATTGCTGGATTCCTCGGGTAATATCGCTGTTTGAATGGCTCGTCATTCTTCACGCGGATTCGATGAGACGTTAAATGTGTAGGCTTCGTGATTGCCTCAAACCTAGGCAATTGATTTGCCAGTAATTCTTTGAATTGACGTTCTTGCTCTGCTGTTAATTCATTTGCAATATCTACAGCGTACAAGAGATTCTGAGGGGGGAGCGGTTCTGGTGTAATTGTCTCTCCCCATAACGATATCTGTGTTTCGGTTTTCTGCAGGAAATCCATTCCTAAAATTACGGCTTCGGCCAACTGAGGCATATAGTAAAAGGTGTGGGTCACACTGAATTTCTTCCAATGAACTGGTATATTATATGCCGCATTAATAATAACTTCGGTACCATTGGCCAGAGAGGTGCGGAGGGCACATTCCGAAGGTAATATTCTAGCTTTTGCGAGTATGGTTAATATGTCCTCTCCTATAAATGACTTTCCTGCGCCGGTGTCAATGAGAGCCTTGATGTCTCTCTGAAATATCCGAAGTGTGAGGAAATATCGACTGTCTAGTTCGCGGTTTAAGGCCTGGTATTTGGGGACGCAGGGCTGCCTTTCTGGCCTTGCATCCCGCTGGCATTTCCCTGTTTCGGTTGCTCGGACTGATTACACTGGCAGTTTCTAGAGAGCATGCCTTGTTTTCCACACCGTGAACAAAATAAAACTGCTGGGTTTCGGCAGTTAGTTCTTGTATGTCCGCGTTGTCCACATCTCCAGCAGCATTCGTCTCGAGAATATTGCATTCTCATGGGGTATGCAGTATTCTGTGTTCTGGGTGGTTTATGTTCCTCTCGCATGCTGGGTCTTGGTTTTAGTCTCTTCTCTTCTTCTCTTACTAGCTCGTACTCTTCTGCTAGTTTCATGAGTTCCGTTAAACTGGAGAAATCTCGAGGACGTATGTATAAACGATAGTCGGGTAGTAAGTTCTCATAAATACGATATAACTTTTCTTCTGGAGTGCGATTCTGTTGCCAACGCATTAATGATTGGATTGCCGTAATATAGGTCTTCGCTTTTTCGGTTGGCTTTTGTACTCGACCTCTAATATCATCGCCTAATTTTAGTTCAAAGCGTGGTGGCAGGAAAAATGCTTTGAAGTCTTCGACAAACTCTTTCCACTCAGACCAATTTTGTCGATTATTTCGGTACCAAGAGAGTGCAGTCTTGTGTAGGAGCTCAGGAAGTGCTCGCAATAACCGATTAACTGGTATTTGGTAGCACTCAGCTAATTCTTCTACTCTTTCTAAAAAGTTCAGCGGATCTAGCCCTTGATCGAACTTTATGTTCCACTTTCGCACCTTGTCCATGATTTCTGAATCTGGGATGTTTATGATTCCATTCGCATTATCTGGTGGCTGGCACGTGGTTGTCGGACGAGTTGGTAATTCGAAAGGGGGTGGAGTGTGTGTCGGTGATTGACCAAATGCTGCTGGCAATGAATTACCGTAGTTGTAGCTGGAGACTGGTATGGTACTGGTCGGAATACTAGCTGTGGTGATCGTACTGCTAGTCGTGGTAATCGTGACGGTAGTCATGGTATGTGTTGTCAGTGTGCTAGCAACCTTATTCCCCAGCTCTCGGAGTCTTTTCTCCTCTTGGATTTTCTCACTTAGTCTTTTCCTTAACTCGTCGACCGTTCCTGAGCTATCTAATCCCAGTTGGAATAGCTCCTCTACTAGTTCTTCTTTTCTAAGTGTGTATACCCAGCTGGCAGTTTTGTCTGCATTCATTTTGTCGGATTTTCAGGGTCTATCGTTTTTGTATACTGGTGTACCGGTTTATATGTATTCGATGAACAGCCGGTTATTTTCAATATATTCAGCGAATAGCCGGTCCCTGCTCGGGCGCCAAATTTATGTAACGTCGGGGTGAGTGAATGCAGCGGGTAGTCAGGAGTAGTCCAGGGTAATGATCCACGACGTTGGAAATTATTGATAACACTGATTTTTTTTCGGTTCTAATAACAATTTTATTTACTAATATTATTAATACTACAACACTATTAAGTTCATCTTGTGTAGTTCATTATCTGTACTTGATTCTGTCATTAGTTAGCACGATCACTATACTATTTATAACTAATACACTATTAAATTCACTTTGGTTATTATACTATTTATAACTAATACACTTCGATTATTATACTATTTATAACTACGGAGAGATGCTTCGTGCGAAATGCTTATAGCCCGGGCCAGTACGAAGAACGTACGGATGCCAAGGGTATAGCCAACACGAACGGTGAGTACACAAATGCGTGCGAATGCTCTTACTAAGACCAGTACGAATGACGTACGGAGATCGTAGATAGAGCCAACACGGAGAGAAGCGGGGTAGGTAATGCGTGCGAATGCTACTACCAGGGCCAATACGAAGAACGTACGGAAGCCGCTGGTATAGCCAACACGGACAGGAGCGGGACAGGTAATACGTGCGAATGCTACTTCTATGGCCGATACGAATAACGTACGTATGCCGTAGATATAGCCAACACGGAGAGAAGCGGGGTAGGTAATGCGTGCGAATGCTACTACCAGGGCCAATACGAAGAACGTACGGAAGCCGCTGGTATAGCCAACACGGACAGGAGCGGGACAGGTAATACGTGCGAATGCTACTTCTATGGCCAATACGAATACGTACGTATGCCGTAGATATAGCCAACACGGACAGGAGTAGGACAGGTAATGCGTGCGAATGCTACTTCGATGGCCAATACGAATAACGTACGTAGGCCGTAGATATAGCCAACACGGACAGGAGTAGGACAGGTAATGCGTGCGAAAGCTACTTCTATGGCCAATACGAATAACGTACGTATGCCGTAGATATAGCCAGCACGGAAGACGATGTGATCAAGCGAGATGCTGGGCGCCAACTGACTGCAGCTCTAGTGCAACGCTTGATTTTATAATTTCCAACTGGTGGACAGGGCTGGTCGGCTGGCTGCTGAAGTCGTCTCCGCTTGGCGATTATTATCGGGCTGGTGGCTGGACAGGTCTACTGGTCTGCTTTACTGGCGGGAGATTTCCTGGCGGTAGATATATTGGCTTCTGGTGATGTTCACTGGATGGCTTGTGATCGAGAACTGACTTTCTTTGCTATGACGGCTCCCTTTTTATATGCGCGGCTCACTGTGGTGTGGGTGCTCGTGCCAATCGAGAAGCGCAGTCATCGGTCTGTTATATGTTGTCTCTACTGGTATTCTGTGGAGAAATATTGATCAGTGTCTGTTCACGTGATAGTTTTTATATGGTAGGGATTGGATGTGATTGGGATAGTGGGTGGTCATGTGACTTCGTTACAACTTTTGTTAATGATTTGTTTTCTTTTTTATTTGCAGATTATTAGATCCCTTATGATGTTGGAGACATCGTATGAATATTGGAACAAAGAGTGTAGTGTAAGTTTTTGTTTTAATTAAAGTCTCAGATCGTCAATGATCTGAGACGTTTACCATTTGTTATCTTTTGTTTTAATGGTTCTTCCTTTTACTCTATTTTAGCTGATGATAGTGGAAGATCATCGCGGGATGACTGCCTCTGGACGTCATGGGAAGTTTGTAAATCGCGGAATTATTGTGAGTGTTAGTTTTTTAGGGTTTTAGTATGTAAGTTCATATTTAGTTTTTTTAAAGATTGTTCCGAGTCGGAACACTATATGTCTATACTAAACGAAAATTTTCTCCTTGAAGTATTAAGAAGTATACTTTATGTAGTTAAATAAATTTCAATAGGACTATATGTCTATGCTAAATGAAAATTTTCCCTTAAAATATTAAGAAGTATACTTTAGGTACTTAAATAAACTTCAATAATACTGCATGTACATGCTAAACAAAAAATTTTCCCCCTAAAGTTTTAAGACGTATACTTTATGTAGTTAAATAAATTTCAATAGTACTATATGTCTATACTAAACGAAAATTTTCTCCTTAAAGTATTAAGAAGTATACTTTAGGTACTTAAATAAACTTCAATAGTACTGCATGTATATGCTAAACAAAAATTTTAAAGTTCCGAGAAGTACACGTTATATATTCAAACAAATTTGCAAAAGAGAAAAAGATCAAAAAGGAACACTTACGTGGAGTTAATGCTGTGGATCCATCGTAGACGCGCCTCCAGGACGTTCCAATATACCACTTGACTCTAATTCAAAACTTAAGATTAACATTGACGTAAATGCGTACTTCGTAGGCCCACACAGTTGTTAGAATTTAAATTTACTTATGACCTGTATATAGCTTCTTTACATCTTAAGATAGGAACTTAGCTGCTACCCGGTTGAACTGATCTAACACAAACTGAGCGCTAGAGATAATCTTTCAGTAGAATTACGTAAGACCGCATCAATCCTTGGATTCTATTAGACGTTTTCCGTTCGGCATACAAAACACATATCGACATCAGACAGATTGCTTCAATTTCGGGTGCTGTTGATAAGCTTTCCTAGTTAAAACATATAAATACTGCCACAGGTACATCTGTTTACAGGTTTCTTTTTTGTTCACGGTGACGTTAAAACTCTTGACCACATTCCCGACGATATTTATTTCCATTTAAACCCTAATAAAAGAGTTTCTGGAATGTCTTCCGTTTCGAGAGGATGTGTTCTAACTAAAAACTTGTCAGGAGTTGTGATCTCTTACTGGGAATTTTATGTCCGAAAGTCGAGGTGTACATGTCTCCGGCCACTGCGCGTTCTGTGATGGGGTGAACTTGCTATTGTCGAATTTCCCCCTTTATATATGTATACGAGATGTGCGACTAATGCGCTTTACACTCATTAATTCCCCCGTCAATCTCCTTTGAATTCGGCTAGAAAATTCTTTGGGTGTATGAAATTTTATTTACACATGGATGTTCAACTATTTTCCTGGATACGTTCACCACTCTTTCGTTGCTTCGATCTTGACATTCAGAAAAGGGTGTCTTCTTCTTCCTTTCTGTCACGTCACCATGTCACCAGAGCGTGAGGAAGTGCTTTTCTCTCGGTCGGGTGCGTTCAGTTTTTCCGCTGTAGTCGACAGTAGGCCGGACATACTCGGTTCAGTAATTTTCAGTGTAGCATATTGCTATATGCAATACGCTACGACCATAACAAATCGGCGGTTGGAACTCTGAAGAAGATTTCACCACCAAATAATGACTCTTCTCCAAAAAAATTAGGTCAGAGATTTCCTTTAAAAATTAGACAAAATAACCGTAATTTAGCTACTACATTAAACGATACAACCTTAAGAGATCTTTCGAAGTGCCACCGAGTAAAGAAATCTTTAATTCAAAAGGGATTCCAGTGCAGTTCATCAAAACCAATTTCCTCCCAAAATAAAGTAACTGCAGATCCCACATAAGCTTATACCTATAAAGACTTCGTATATATATCTAAGTTGTGAAATGCCGAAGACAGTGTGCCTATGAAAACTACTTCCAAAATGCAGTTATGTGTCGAGTTTTCCTTAACGTAAAGCAATTGACGCGAAAGTTCGCGAAATGCTAGCGTCATAGGCTTGACTCGAGTTCATCGTGTCTATCACAATATCGCTTTAAGTCCTTTATATTCCACACTCCTTGACCTTTTCCCGATTATTATAGGAGCGGAAACTAAACATTCTTTCGCCCTCAGGAACGCATTTTTGCAGTCCTCACTCCATATAAACCTCCTGTTCTTTTTCAAAAGGGCTGTAATCGGGCTAGTGAGGGTCGAGAAATCTGGAATGAATCGCCTGTACCACGATATCATTCCTAAAAATCGTCGTACTTTTTTCACGTGCGATGGTGTCGGTATATTTTAAATATTCTGTTCCTTATCAGGGTCTACATGTAGGCCATCCTCATCCACGATATCTCCGAGATATTTTAACTCGGGCCTGCAAAACTGACATTTTTCCATACTGACTTTCAAGCCTGCTGCGATAAGTCGATCGAACACCTTCCTCAGTATCTCGAGATGTTTTTTGAATGTTGTGTTACTACGATTATGTCGTCAAAATAGACGAATACGTGCGGTTCTAAGTCTGCACCCAGCACAAGTCTATGAATCGTTGCCAAGTGGCCGGTGCATTATGTAATCCAAACAGCATTCGCTTGAAATGATACAATCCTCTCCCAGGGACTGTGAATGCTGTGAAGGGTCGCGACATTTCTTCCACCGGAATCTGCAAATACGCGGACTTAATATCCAGAGAGGATAGGAATTTTGCTTCCCTAAGTTTATCTAGGGTCGCCGAGATATAAGGAAGTGGGTATGCATCGCGCTCGGTTACCTTGTTTAATTTGCGATAGTCTACACAAAACCTGGATTTGCCATCCTTTTTCTTTACCAAGACGACCGGAGATGACCATGGACTTTTAGATGGTTCGATAACACCTTATTTGAGCATCTCATCTAACGCTCTGTCAATGTGTCCCTGAATGGCTGGATATACCGGATAGTACCTCTGTTTTATAGGCTCAGCGCTAGTTTTAATATTGTGTTGAACTAAGTGTGTACACCCAATACCCTCCGGCATTCGATCAAAAACCACTTCAATTAATCCCTCCAACAAGTCAGCCTGTCCATTAGTAAGATCCCATTTTTCCACTAAAGATTGTAAGACATCCACCTTGGGGTTACTAGAAAAATGCCATTCGTTGTCACTTAGGTTCGGCACAATACCCATTCTTGCCCAGAAATCCGCCCCCAATATGAGCGTGTGTGGCAACAGTGGTATCACCAAGATATTTTGCAAGCAAACCCTACCTTGAGCCTAAATCGGAACAGCAAGCGAGACTGAAACGTCGACACCAGTTCCATTGGCTAACGTCACTACTTTACTTCCAACCTTATTTAAGGTGCCGCCCATTCTACTTAATGTTTCCCAGCCCGGGATGCCAATAATAGTTCTTGAAGCTCCTGAGTCTACTAAATCTGTCATCTCTAATCCATAAATCGAGACCTTTAAATATGGTCGTATGTCGCCTACCTTATTATATATTATGAAGTTCAGGATCACTTCTGCGTCGAAGTCCTTAATTCTCTTGGTCTTATGCACTTCCTTGCATCTATGTTTCGGTTCTCTATTTGGAGCCCTCTTGCTCCATATACCCAGACTACGGCTATTGTTTCGAGCCTTAGCATTCTCAATATCATTACTTGCAGCAAAAGCTTTAATACCTACCGTGAAAAAATCCCCAATTTTATTTGGTGTACTAAATCCATTGCTGTCTCTTATGTTTAACTTACTACTATTACTTAAACTAGGCTTCCTATTTACTGAATCCAGAGTTCTATGCTCACTGCTATGCGCTAAACGATTTCTCTTAATGTGAGCAGCTTTCGTGTCGACCGAAGAACTCATGGACCTGCTCGCTCCTGAGTTCGTCCTTCGTTTCGTTACTTCAAGCTGGGTGTTGCTATTTATCGTCGAAACACATTTTTGTACAACTAATTTGGAACTAACCGGAAGGCATGGCGAATTGTTCCAAAGTTGTTCCGAATTTAAATTGAGCGCGGGAAACGTAAGATATCTTCGAAATAGTTCCCAAATTTGCTATCAATTTTTGTAATAAATGCTTTGCGGAGATTGTTTGTAGCGGTTTCTTAGCAACTAACCATTTTCTTTCTAGATGACGAGATATTCTTGCCTTCTTTTTCCAGCGCTTAGTTAATTATACTGTCCTGTAGTAGTAAATTCAGATGACATTGGGACAGTGTCTTGAAGATACGCGCAACCTCGCGCTTGGAGTCTTGAGTGAAGTTCATACAGGGGTCTGTTCAATATTACAGATATAGCTGCTTTTAGCTGCTTTCGTATGCTTTTGGCTGTCCAAAGTAACTCGAAAGCTGCTTTTTCTTACTTGCTTTTTGACATTTGTTCTGTCCAAGATTTTAATATAGCTGCTATCATAGCAGCTTTTTGTTGCTTTCACTCCTGACTCTAAGCATCAAAGCAGCTATGGTAATATTTATGTGTGTGTAGTTATCATTTTATTTAAAATGGAAAGGTCTGCTGCTATTTTGTTGGCTTTGGAACAAAATAAAAAATTTGATAATTCTTTAAATGTAGTTAAAATGGTAAGCATTTGGAATAGTGAAAAATCCCAGCGGGAGATTATTATAGTTATTTCGATTATTTAGGTAAATTTATGTACTAATACTAGTGAGAATGAAAGTGATGGAGATTTAGAAGATGAGATCATAATAAATAATTTATTGAGTTGGACAAATACACCGATTCGGAGCAAAAATTTTGTTGAAAGGGTTGTTAATAATTATACGAGGACAGAGTTTCTACAAAATTTCCGAGTGCAAATTGAAGCATACGAGCTGTTACTGGCAGTGGTATCTAGAGTATATCGGGAAAGATTTCCAAACTATACGTCATTACCCATCCATAACCAGTTATTAGCCGTTATCTGGATTTTGGCAAATAGGGAGAGTTATAGGTATTACCTTTTTGCAATGCATATTAATACGCATAAACTTTTATTTTGCAGATCAGTTGCTGATCGCTATGGTATGGCAAATTCTACGTTAAGTTGGTCCTTCTTTAGAATAATCAAAATTTTAAACGTACTAGCCCCATTATTTATAAAATGGCTTAATGAGGAAGAAGCGGGCAGTATAAGAGAATTTTTTTATAGGCAAAATAAAATAAAGGGAATAATACGTGCAGTTGATGGTACTTATTGTCCTATAAGTGCTCCATTTGCCAAGCTCATTGCTACACCAACAGGAAAAAATTTCATTCTGTAACGTTGCAAGCAATATGTAATGACAAGATGATGTTCACAGATTGTTTTGTTGATTACCCGAGCTCAGTACATGATGCTCGTATTTTTCGTAACTCACCAATTTTTAAGAAAGCCAATGAAAATATGGAGCGTTTTTTTTTTCTGGCGACTCGAAGATATTGGGGGATAAAGCCTATCCCTGCTTAAAGTGGTGTATTCCTCCTTATAAGGACTTTGGCAGACTGACAAATGTTGAAAAACGTTTCAATAAAGCGCACGCATCTACACGTCAAATAATAGAGAGATGTTTTGCTCTTATTTTTGGTCGTTTTCGTCGTTTGCATCACCTCGAAATGAAAGACGTCAAAAATATCCCTTCGGCCAGTCAAGCTGCATGTGTTTTACATAATGTGTGCATCCAGTTTCCTGAAGACATTGAAACTACGAATGAATATGTCCAAAATGGCATTGAAGATGCCAGAACGAATTCTCCCGAGTATAGACAATCAAACAGGAAAACAGCTAGTAAGGGAAGACGAGAAAGGGACAAGATGGCAGAGGAATTGCATGCAGAGCTAGGTTAATTAATAGATTTAATTCACTTACGAACATTTTGTAACAAAACAAAAGCAAACAGAAAACTAATCATTACATATATCTAAAACAAAAAAATTCTTTGCAATATGCTAAAATTCGAAAATTTCCCAAAGCTTCTCGAGGAGCTTCTCCATAACCATTTTATAGGTCCTATTACCCTCCTCCAATGCATCAGCCAATCTCTCCATGGTTGCATTTTGCTCTTGCAACAGCTTTAACCGTTTTTCTTCCCTTTCTTCTTTGGACTTTTGGTTAGTCTGGTATGCCTTCAGAAGAAGCTCTGGAACAGTCTCTCGTCTTCTTTTTCTTGAAGTCGACGGAACAGGGCTCGCAGATTCACCAGGTTCTTCTGTACAATCTTCGGAGCTGACATTTGCGTCCAATGAAGAAGCCAATGCCACTGGTATTATGTCATGATCTAGTCCGAAGATATCCTCAAACTCACTATGATACTTGAACATTTTTGGAGCAACACCTGTCATGGAGTTGTGATCTTTTGTTGCCGTATACTGGCGTTTTAAGAGCTGGAATTTGAATTTACAGCGACTTGCTGATCTCAGAATACAATTTGTTTTGAGTTCGGCGGAGATTCTCTCCCAAACGTCATCATTTTTGCATAATGTACCTTGCATTTCATGCAAGAAATTGGTGTACACTTCGAAAAGTGATTTTATTTCACTCACACTCCATTTTGATTCTGGAATAAATTATAATTTAATGTATGTTTTTATTTTTATTGTAAAAGCTTCTTACTTTGTACTCTGTTTGGTATAGGACTGTCGGGATGTTCTTCCTCCTGTTGTGACCCAGGTGCCTATACCCCGAATCACAACAATAAAACCAATACGCCAATATCTTGCCCTGTGCAATATATTGGCGCACTACAATTTGACCCTGAAAATTCAAGAATATTTTATTTTCAATTCAATTTAAGTTTCATTTGCATTTAAAAATGCATTTACGTACTGCAACAAAATGCAATTTAGCATAAATTGCATTTTGTTATCAGTCGTACATTCCGTTCACACGGCATGTATACTTACCTACATGCAGTACCATGTACATACCTACATACAGCTTTTCCGTTAAATTCCTAAAACTTAATCGCATGTACTATACATACGTACCCGTCGGTCGTTTAAAAATATTATTTTTACAAGACACAATGCATATCAGATTTCATGCATATGCACTGCGTCTAAACTTTTGTTCTTTCCCACGTACGATTCTTCACGTCGTGGGAAAGTAATAAAAAGGATAAGAAAAGCTTTTGGAAGTTTTGTGATCGGTACCTGGGTGCAATATCGCCGACCCTCGAGGAGTTTGTTTCAAAATCGCCTCGCGAGAAGTTCGGGAGTTTTTTCAACTAAGATTTTTCTCTAATTTTGATCTAATGAATATTATGTAATAAATTGTAATAAATTTTGTGTAAAAATT
This sequence comes from Dioctria rufipes, assembly GCA_963924295.1. NCBI lineage: Eukaryota > Metazoa > Arthropoda > Insecta > Diptera > Asilidae > Dioctria > Dioctria rufipes. The sequence goes on from OZ002744.1 coordinate 105,986,257, forward strand.
ATTTCTAAAGTGCCAGTTAGAATAGTGAAGAAATCTCTGGAAAATCATTAGTAATCTAAATAAAAAGTTATTTGAACATTTGGTTTTTATTTGATTTCATACTAAACATCAATTCGAAACGTTAGGTGCTCTCGTCTTAGAGCACGGCACCCAACGGTTAACATTTTGGTGGCAGCGGTATACCCCAATCAGTGCCTAAAACAAAACAAAAAAATAAAATAATAATCTAATTTGAATATTTGAACCAAATAAAACAAAAAAAAAAAAAAATAATAACCAAATAGAAATTGTAAAATAAAAATAAGAACAAACAAATAAAAATAATAAATTAAACATCTGCAATAAAATAATAAAAAAATAATAATAAGCCCGGGTATCCTTAATACAGGATACTTAGAGGAATAATATTTTTGATTGTTTAGAGTGCCATAGTACTCCACCGGTGGACCCTTAGAGAGGCTTCATCCCTGCCTCAACAAGACGTTTCATAAAGAAGGAAGGAAGGAAGACCATAACAATACGTCAACTAAACCGCCGCAAACATCAACAAAATCTGCAAATTTTATCCATCATCACCAGCAACACTTTCAACTGAAAGGAATCGCTCGATAGACTGCTCGGCGTAGTATCATCAGGATCAACCAGAAGAATTGAAGAATTGAATATAAGTTGTTAATATTATATCATATGAAACCACAAATAATTCCCATTACTATTCCTCAATTTTTCTTTGAACTTGTGGATTTACAAAGTGTAGTTTCCAAGTTAGTTTTCTTAGCAAAACTATTTACAATATCTGATTTCCTTTTCTCTATATATTTTCATATATGTGTATATATATGTATACAAAAGTGAAAAATAGTTATTTTCAAACATCATCAATTTTATTTGAAATTTTTTTTTAAAAACTAATACAGAATAATTGGAATCCGCTCTTTCTAGAAGCGACCTCTGCGGCAAGGCTTCGTGAGCTTGCTGGTCAGAGGACTTCGACAAAAATCAATATTCGATCCCCTGCGGTAGGACTTCGTGGCCTATCGGCCAGGAGAAAGATGTTGACTATAAGAGAAAACAATTAATTGGGTATTACCAATTCACACTTCAGCAAAGGAACGATTTTTTTTTTAATTTTTGTCAGTCGCCCGTTATTGCTATTGAAATTAATCTCTACTAACTTCAATCTAACACTTTATATATATATATATATATATATATATGTACATTTATAATATTTGAAAATTCAATTTCCCACTTCCCTTTCGTCAAGTTTACTTTTGTTTTTATTGCATCCTTTTTTAATTAAAAATTTTCCCACTAATAAATACCACAATAGTTTCCTTACCTATCACTATTCCTTCCTTATTCTTAATAAAATTTAATTTCCTACTATATATTTCAATTTAAACAAAGGACATTTGCAACAAACAAATAACAATCAGTTTTTCTTATATAAGTATATTGAAATGCCTAGCTCATTGAAATTTTTTACCTATTCTCTCACAAATGTTAATTTTTTTTCTCTCTCCTCTCTCTCTTGCAATTAAAAAAAAAATAATTATCAACACATAACAAACTGATTCTCTGGTTATTGCTGTTGGGAAACGTAAACGTTTGTCCTGTAATTAGCTGACTTTTACCTGCTCCATACAATTTTGCCACATCTTCTATAGTTCCCCTCAGATCAATCAAATCGAAGCTCGAAACGGTCAATCCTAATACTAAAAAACTCTAGATCATAGCTGTACAAATTTTTCCGTCCGTTACTCAAAAAAAAAAACTACAATGACTGAAGAAACCGTTTCTTTCGATGAGCTTTGCCAATCTCAAATAGAAAAAAAAACAGTGCAATTAGGCAAATACTAGGGGCTTATCACCAAGCCGGTAAAGTGAAGCGTACCAATACCTTTGTAAACGGTAAATTACAACAACTCGAAGAAATATGGAGCGCCTTCGAGAAAACAGAAGAACATATAGTTCAGCATAAAGACTTCACGACCGATCACGATTATTTCAAAGAATCGTGCTCGGACAAAACTGAGGTCTGGTACAGGTTGACGAAAGCAACACTTTCCGAAAGATTGAAATCAATCTCAGAAAGTACTATAAACCAGCAACAACCCTTTCATATCCCATCACCCAGAGCTTCGTGGAGAATTCCAACCAAATCACAAGTTACAGAAGCTAATAAGGAAACAGACGGTCCACAAAATGAAAGTATTTTCAGAAGTCTAAATACAAAAATTAACTCAATTACAAGAGTTATAAAATCATTAAACCCTGATACTTTACCGACAGTGAGTAAAACATACCTAGAACAAAAACTAGGTATCCTAAATAGCGTTGGCAATCCCGCGCTATATTTTCAATCCCGGGATTTCGGGATTGCATTTACTTAGTCCCGGGATCCCGGGATTAGTCCCGAGGTTTTCCAATATTTGTTCTTGAAAGATATTAACATATTATTTCAACAAAATTAATGACATGACACATTCAAAAATAGGTTAATAAAAAGTAATTTATTAAATTATAAGGAAATTCATTGTTTTTATAATATTATGCATTCTTAATTAAATTATAAAAAGTTCATTGTTTTTATAGATATAACATTCATACGTAATTATATTTTATTATTTTTAAAATACGTTTTGAGGAAGCACAGCACATCCAGAGTTTCACCGTCTAAGCGACTTCTTATTTTAGTTGCAAAAAGCCAGCCGCAGAAAAAGCACGTTCAGATTCTACACTGGTTGGTTTAATAGTCATTAAAAAATCGTATGCTCTTTGCAAAAAGTCACCACGTGTCCCTCCATTCTCAAATACGAGCATTTCTCTTTGAATTTTCACTGACAGCGTCTCACATCGAATTGCTATCCTCGGCAAATGTGCTTTTTTTATAGCTTTATTGAGCTCGTCTGAAATACTTAAAGGTTCTTCAAGAGAACAAGAAAGAGATTCAGATGGAAGCTCAGAAGAATCTGAAACAATTGCGAGAGGTGCCTCATTTGAAACAGTAGGTATAATTTCGGACTCATGAAATGTTAGTGATATAGCTGGATTTGAAGCGTCTAGTCTTTCGAGTAACTCAACTATTAATTTGCGGCATTTTATGGAAGAAGGAACTGTTACGAACTCTATTTCGGATTTGGACTGAACGTTTGCTCTACCATTGTGCAGATACTGAAGTACCCCACTGATATCTGTTCGTCTTTGTTGCATGCGAAGAATAAGAGCTAAATACAATTTTTGACTTATAGCGTTGTTAGCATCTCTAAGTTTTTTTAACATAAAAGTTATGGCAACATCGGCTGTGAACAGATTAGCATCCCGACGGCAAAGGGCGTCAACTGTTGCATTTACTGGGACTAGAGCACTAATGATGGCGGATACCATTTTAATCTCATCATTGGATAAAGCAAAAGATTCAGCTTCAGGTGGACATATGTCTATCAATGCCTTTTGTATACAATTTTTTAATAAATAGACGCGTTCCAGCATTGACAAAAGGCTGTTCCACCTAGTCTTGCAGTCTTTTATTAGAGTTATTTGCTTCCCAAATTCAGCAGCAACATACTTCTGCAAGACATCGTTTTTTGTTGGCGATCGTCTGAACATTAATATCAATGTTCGCACCTTCTTGATCACTGGACCACAATTGACCTCAGTAACATCACATTGGTTTCCTCCATGCCTATAACCAGAATCCAGGTCTACCAATTCTTCGTTGCCAGAAAAATCCTCATCTTCGTTTCTCTCTGAAAAATCGTCTTCTGCTTCTGATTGTTCATCTTCTTCGAATTGCTGATCTGTTTCTCTTTCTAAATTCTGCTTTTCATATAGTACTTCAATTACCGCCAGTTGGACACCATGGGCAAAGCATAACTGTTGATTTACAGGTAATAATCTGCCAACTTTTTTCATCACACTTGCTCCGTCGGTCATAATACCGACGATATCTTTTCGCAAATTAAGTCCATATTCTCCAAGCTTTTGTTCTAATAGCTCAATACATGTACTTGCAGGCATTGATCCTGTTATTCGAACTAAGCCTAAGCTCCAGAACTGACAGTTTTGTGCATGCAAATTAATATTCAAGTATAGACGGTTACGTAGTGATGTCCATTCATCAAAAGATAAGGAATATCTTTGTCCTATACCGAATTCAGGGTTCTTTCTGTCAGTTATTTCAGTGATTAAAGAATTCCTTATTTTTTTGCTGTAATCTACAACCATTTTGCGCACTGTGTTGACTGTTGTAGGTAAACTTTTGAATCCTGTTGCCATAAGACCTGCACGTAAATCACAAGAGCGGCATATGACGTTGAATGAAATCCCATCAAGGGCTGTTAATCGTGCAAGTGTAGCAGGAAGTGTTTTTTCTTCTCGCTCCAGCTTAGGAAAATACTTCGTTAACGTTCTCAATTTTTTTGTTGGTGGTTCATCTGGTCCTGGTGTTATTGCCGAAGTACTAGCTGTTGTGAGGTTAATTTTATGGACCGAAAGTAGGTGCGTATGGAGACCTTTCGTTGAGCCACCTCAAATTTTTAAGATCTTTTTGCAGTCGGTATACTTACACATCGCTGTCTGCCCTTTTTCTTCTCGTAAGAAATATTTCCAAACAACAGAATTACTTTTCTTGTCATAGTCCATGTAAGAAGCCATTATACTTTTTAGAAAATTTTCAGTTCCAGAACGAATGACAATTTAATTCAAATTAGCACTTTAAAATAACCAAAAACAAATAACGTCTGTTCGAGATAAAAATTAAAAGCAAACTAGATTAAATGCGGCTGAGCGCCAACAAATTTTCAGAATGTAATTGCAATATTGGAAACAAAATTCCAAGAATTTCGAATTTTAAAATGTATAAATCTTAAGAATTTCAATGCAAAAAAAAATCCTAGAAGAATTTCATAATGCATGGTGTGCTATTGCAAGTTCATTTTGCCATTTTTGTTGCTACAGTATGCTGTGGAAAGCAATGATAGCACTGCCGATTGCTATAATATAACGAAATAAAACATTCACGATGCCTCACCCTAATGTAGGGATGGCCTCAATTTTTCCTAGAAATTTACTGGAAATTTTTTCTTTAGAATCTATCTGAAAAATACTTCAGTTGGCCACTGAAGTGTTAAAAATTCTGTCGAAACATTTTCTGTAAATTTCTGAAGAAATAAATGCGCATATACGCGTCTACGCTAATAAAAATAGCGACCCAAGCACCCGTTGGTGCTTTCAAATTTCGAGTTTCGTTGTATAACAGCCATCGGCAGTGATATCACCGATTCCACAGCATGCTGTAGCAATAGCAAAGGCAAAATGAACTTGAAATAGCACAGCATACCCAGCAGTGAAATTTCGAATAACAGCAGCAAGCATAGCAGTTCCAAAATAAATTTTTGCTGTAGCATAGCAAGTATAAGCATGATTTTATGTGCTGCGTTTGCTGTCTGCTATTGCTTTCAAACCCTGCCTAGAACTTGAAATTTTAAAATTTTTCAATTTTAAGAATTTGTATTAAAAAAAATTCCAAGGATTTAAATTTGAAAATGTTCAACCAAATACTCGATCCCGGGATTTTAAAATTGTTAAAAACTGCGGGATCCCGGGATCCCGGGATTCCCAACCCTAATCCTAAATAAACATTGGGCTGAATTCGAAGAACTCAACAATACAATTGAAATGCAATCTACGCCACAGAACCTAGAAAATAAATACTTTACTGAAGGTGTTTTCGGTAAAACAGAAGCGGAATATGAAGAAACTGTAATTGCTATTCAAGAACAGCTAGATACGCGCTTCCCTAATTACCAACATGACACACGAAATAACTCATCACACTTTCACAATGAAAGCACAGAAGTCAAAATTTCACATATTTCTCTATCAGAAATTAAATCGTTAATACCAAATTTTAACGGCGGTCCCTCCATAAATTCGTGCCATGTTGTGATGATATTAATAGACTTTATCCCAATACTGACCAAACAACCCCGTTTTCAAAAATTAAAAATAAGCTATTTGGAGATGCCTACAATGTACTGAAGTACAATGATACAAGCAGGTGGTCAGATTTGAACCAAATACTACTCGAAACATTCGAAGTAAAATTAGAAAAGTCCGTACTCCAATCAAAATTCCAAAACACAAGACAAAGAGCAGGAGAGCCTGTCAAAGAATTCCTGCAACGAATTAATATGACACATGCTCAATTGAACGAAGCCACGCATTCATATACAATAGACAAACTACTGTTAAACTCTCTCGTAAAGGACAACGAAAAACAAGCCATTAGAGCAATAGAGGATGGACTAATTAGCGAACAACTCCAAACATTAGCCAAGCTCCATGAAAATAGATCATTAAAGCCAATAATGACATATATTGGTGAGCAAGGATTACGCCTGGAATCGAAGACAACAAAATTAGCAACAATCTCTTCTCGCAATGCTCAAACAATACAAGTGCAGAACTCCTTTTGCTATAAATGCAGAGCACAGGGCCATTTATGTAGCTCCAAATTGTCCACAAAACATTCGTATAAAGCCAATCTCAAATAACAGTTTTTCGAATGTCCTAAACAAAAGCAATCCTCCTAAGCAGGTTAACAACTTAAACAGCCATACTCCAACATGCAGGTATTGTCACAAATTAGGACATACTCTGGAAATATGCAGGGCAAGAATAGCAAACCATGGGAATTTCTTCAGAGAAAATACAAATCCGGTTGATCAAAATATCAGAAAGCGAACGGAAATTCCCAATAAAATCACAATACCCCAAAAAGAGGTCAATTTCACGCAGGCCCCGAATTTTAGTTATAAAAAAAACTCCCCTTCTTCAACAATACAACCCCAGTACAAAGCAAGGACAAATAAGGAACAAATACAAAATCCGAGAATATTTTTAACCAACTCGGAAAACAAATCAAAGCGAGAGGAATTAGTCGGCAGCCCCTCGCAAATCCAAACAAAAGCCGACATTCACACCAATCCGAATTAAATACATCAAAACTATTAAATGATCACATAACGCTGAAACTACCAATTATTATCATTCCTAATTCCATTACTATTTCCACATCTACCAATGTATGCTCGAATAGAGAAACAAAGCTCCTCGTAGACACAGGAGCAGAAATCAGTTTATTAAAGTTCAATACACTGAAAGCAGGTAGCAGTTATTATAAAGATGCAATCTGCAAGATAAATACTTTATTTACAGAATCTAAAACTACAGAAGGATTAATATTGGCAAAAATGGCAATTACATCGAACGAAGAGTTTTTAATAGAACATCCCTTGCAAATAGTAGGAGAAAACTCAACCTTGGCATGTGGCGGCCTAATTGGCCACAACTTCTTGTCCCGATACAACGCTTGTATCAATTATAGAAACAAGTACATTTCCTTAGAGGTGAAGCAATGTCATTCATCCTATCCCATAGAGCAATATTGCTCAGATTATCCAAATACATATCTTAGATATGATAACAATGACACGAAGTCTGAAACAAACAATGTAAGTGCTAATAAAAGCAAGATACCCAGTACTTCACGGGATTTAAATACCAAGCGTGAAAAGTACCCCAACACAGATATCCTACAAAAAACGAAATATATTTTACAATCCAATGAAAACCGAAATGAATCGGATGAATTACATAATAAACTTATTACAATTCCCGGTCGCTCTGAATCCAGAATTCAAATTCCAACTTTGTCAACTACGGAATCGGTATATTTTAAAAAAGACGTAAAGCCAGGGTTGTTCATAGGTAATACCATAGTCAACCCATCACAAGGAATGGCAAAAGTTCTAGTTCTCAACACGAATGAGCAGGACGTCGAACTGGCAATTCATGACAAGAATCCAGAATGCCATGACCTTAACGACTTCGATTGCATCTCTACGGATTCCAACACAGATCAAATTAGGGGCAGAATAAAAAAACTGCACACCCTGATTAAATTGGATCACTGTAATTTGGAAGAAGCCGAGAGTATTCGGAAAATTTTTAAGGATTTCAACGATCTCTTCTACTTAGAAGGGGATTTCCTAACATTTACAAATACAACCGAGCACAAAATCGAAACAGTCCCAAACAAACCACACATATATATTAAACCGTACAGACTTCCAGAAACAAGCTGGAAAGAAATTACTCGGCAAATAAATGAAATGTTGGATTCAGAGATAATAAACCCTTCAAATAGTCCGTGGAATTCACCCCTGCTTCTAGTTCCCAAAAAGCCGGATGAGCATGGGAACAAAAAATGGCGCGTCGTTGTAGATTTCCGCCAAGTAAATGACATTACTATTGGCGACGCTTACCCATTACCTAATATTACAGACATATTAGATCAATTGGGTAAATCAAAATATTTCACAACGCTAGACCTCGCCAGCGGATTCCACCAAATTCTCATGGACTTGAAGGATAGAGCAAAAACTGCGTTTAGCACTCCTTACGGTCGTTACGAGTTTAACCGTATGCCATTTGGATTAAAAGGTGCACCCGCAACCTTTAAACGTGCCATGAATAATGTCCTTTCCGGACTCCAAGGCATTTACTGTTTCATATACATGGACGATATTGTAGTCCATGGATACAATCTTAAAGACCACAATATTAGGCTCGCAAACGTATTTAGCCGCCTTCGGGATTTCAATTTAAAATTAAAACCCGACAAGTGCCATTTCCTAAGAAAAGAAATAATGTATCTAGGACACATCATTACTGAAAATGGAGTCAAGCCAGACCCGGCAAAAACTAAATCAGTTCAATATTATCCTAGACCCAAGAAGGAAAAGGATATAAAAGCCTTCCTTGGTTTCTTCGGCTATTATCGCCGCTTTATTCCCAATTTTTCTAAAATAGCGAAACCCCTTACTAACCTTCTGAAAAAGGACACGCCTTTCAAGTTCGATGCAATTTGCGATGAAGCATTTTGCGAATTAAGAAAAAAATTAATATCAGCACCAATTTTATCCTATCGGGATTTCGACAAAGAATTTTTTGTCATCTCCGATGCCAGCGACTACGCCATCGGAGCAGTTCTTTCCCAAGCAGATGATCAAGGAGATCATCCAATCGCCTATGCGAGTCGAGTTCTCAATGGTGCAGAGACTCGTTACTCAACAATCGAAAAATAGCTTTTGGTAATTGTTTTCGCAGTTGAGCAATTCAGGCCATACGTTTATGGTAGACAGTTTACCATTATAACTGACCATAAACCATTAGTATAGCTAATGAATCTAAAGGATCATTCCTCAAGACTAATGAGATGGAGAATACGTCTTGAGGAATATGACTATAAAATAGTCCATAAACCTGGAAAGCTCAACACAAATGCAGACGCTCTCAGTAGGGCTATCCCAAAAAATTCCGTAAAATCAACGGAACCTAGCACCCACGTAAATGTGGTAACCAGGAATCAAGCCAAAGCTCAGGCGAATTTAGATACACCAAATCCAAATATTACTACTCCAAATCCAGATTTATCAGTAGTAAAAAGTCCCTCAGTGATAATAACTGAGACCATTTTCCCATTACTTTTAACAACAAATTCTAACCCCAAATTTTCATCTTGCCCATGCAAGATACAGAGCTTGAAAGAGTGTTAAAATCTAAACTAAAACTTTCAGACAAACTACCACTTCTGGAAAACGAACTGAACTTCTTTAAGAAGAAAGACTCCACAGTAATTATTTCAAAAGTCAATCTACCTTGCCGATCTGAAAGAGATAGATTAGACATTGAAAAGATTTTAAATGAGATCTGCTCATACACAGAAACAAATCAGTTAAGTCAAATAAATATCTCTTTCCCGGTATTAGACCAACAAAACCTGTCAGCTATTAAAAACATTTTTACCAAGGTCTTCGTTAACCAAAAAATAAATATAAAACTTCATCAAGATTCCATAAAGTATTTATCCAATAGCAGTGATATTGAACAAGTTCTGAAAGACTTCCATTCTCTACCAACGGGAGGCCATCAAGGTGTCTCCCGTACAATTAAAAGAATTAAAAAACAATTCCATTGGCCTGGCATGTCAGACGATGTTGTAAGATATGTAAGGAAATGTAAACTTTGTCATGTAAACAAAGTATCCAGAAATCCTAAGATTCCTATGAAAATCTCAAGCATAAGCTCAAAACCTTTTGAAAGAGTGTACCTAGATGTTGTAGGACCTCTCCCAATTTCCCATTCTGGAAATAAGTACATCCTTACATTTCAAGACTATCTTTCCAAGCTCTCCGAGGCTATTCCCATAGTCAACACTGAATCTAAGACATTAGCGGAAGCCTTCACGACAACAATAGTTTGTCGACATGGCATTCCAGAAAGTATCCTAACAGATCAGGGATCTAACCTCATAGGTGGCATGTTCGCCGAGGTATCTAAACTGCTAAAGATCAAAAAGCTCAAAACTACTCCATATCACCCTCAAACAAATGGTGCATTGGAGAGAAGTCATAGAACTTTAGCAGAATACCTCAGATCTTATGTAGCGAAAGATCCTCAAGACTGGGATACATGGATTCCATATGCCATGTTTGTCTACAATGCCACACCTCACTCGAGTACAAATTATACTCCCCGCGAATTCCTGTACGGATTCCCAGCCGAAATCCCAAATAACCTAAAATCATCTCCGACCGTTTGCTATAATTAGGATAATTATGCAAACGAGTTAAAAGCACGTCTACAACACAGCTATAAAATTGCGGAAAACATAGCCATGGCCAACAAAGAGAAATCAAAACTCCATTATGACAAAAACACTGTTCCAAAATCCTTCGATATTGGGGACAAAGTCTTAATAAAAAGCAGAGTAAGAGATAACAAATTCTCACCACTCTGGACAGGTCCCTATGTGATTGTAGAAATCAATTGTTCTGAGAACTCCACTGTGAAAATAAATAATAAAAACAAAAGGGTCCACAATTATGACTTAAAACTTTTTTCGGACTAGTACAAAAGTTCATCTACTTCAAAATCAACGCAAATGATTAAAACAATATCCTATTCCAGGTTCTCACGATGAAGCGAATAGTATTCCTTTTAATCTGCATCCCTTTCGTCTCCGGCTCAGGGATGGAAATAAAGCAAATAAATGCCAGCGCAGGCATTTACTTCGAAGAAATTGGCAGAGCCAATTTCTACACCAGCGAGTGGAAGATCGTTACCTACTACGATCTAGAAAACTTCAAGTCAGAATTCAGGAACATCAAATTCATCACGGAGCAAATTACGGCTATCTGCAAGAAATTGGATGGGAATTCAGCTATGGCACACACTTGTAACGGTACGTTGCTACAGATAAACCTTATCATAGCAAATATAGAATATAAAAATATACTCCTAATAACTCAAAGCAGAAAACAAAGAGCACTTTTAAATGTAATAGGATCAATTTCCAAAGCTCTTTTCGGCACATTAGATGAAGATGATGCCAAGCTATATGATGAACAAATTCACAACCTCACTTTAAACCAAAATTCCCTCCTTTCCCTCATGAAAAGCCAAACCGCGATAATAGAAGCAACAGCTCAAATTTTTAATAAAACCAAGGCCGCAATTGAAAAGGAATTCCTGAATATGCATAAAAAACTAATTTCGATTCAAATATCTACTTCATTAATGGAAAATAGAACACTGGATAATAAAATATCCATTGAAATGAAATCATTAATCTCCCTTGTTTCATTAATGGCATTCAGATATCAAAATACACAGTCAGAATTAATAGATCTTTTAATTGATTCCAAACATGGAAAATTTCACCCTACACTAATATCACCTAATAAGATTGAAAAAATTTTATCAAAAATTAGGCAGGAGTTGCCGAGTTCAATAATGCTTCCCATAAATTCCAGGGACAATATATTTTCACAAATCTACAAACTAAGCACAATATCTGCAAATATTTTTAACAACAAAATAATTATAGAACTTCGAATCCCACTTCCCTTTAAAGAATCCTACCAAATTTTCAAAGCAATGCCATTACCGACAATCCTAAACGGTTCATTCATATATATTGAACCTTTAAAGGAATATATATTAATTGATTACAATCGTGATCACTACATCGAATTAACATTACAGGAAATCCACAATTGCGCAACGTTGGACCATACTCACCTTTATTGTAAAATTTCATCACCCATCCTTAATACAAACAATAGAGTAAATCAATGTGAAATCAACTTAATAAAAAAGGAACCTATTATATCAAAATGTAAAATTTTGACTTTAAAACAGAACTACTATATGAGACAATTATCGCAGCAAAATGCATGGCTTTTCTCCCTCAAAAAACCTTTCCATATAGATATCGTTTGCGAAGATTCAATTAGTTCGGAAACTCTGCAGGGAACCGGAACAATATTTATCTACCCAGGTTGTTATGTCCGCAGCAAAGAATTTATCTTGCACGGGCATAACGTAAAAATATCAAAATTTAACTCCCATTTCATCCCAGCAACAAACATTTCCAACATAATCGAAAATATGACGCTTCCCCCTTTGGAAACGTACAGAAAAACAAATCCTTTAAATATCACAAACAACATGGACGTCGATGAAATTGTAAAATCCATACGCCATCAAAAAGAACAGGAATCAATTCCTCTGAACCCAATAAACAAACATCATGTCCACCACTATGCGCTATCATATTCAACATTAGCATTAATAATAGCTATTCTAATTATCTATCTGTACATTAAATATAGACCAAAAGATCGCAAATCAAACGAAACATCTGCTCAACATCAACTAGAAAATGTGCCTGCCACGGCACCAAGAATGTCGAACTTCAATATAACTCCAGCCCCCAGAAGAAAAACTGCAGAGAGTTTCTTCAAATAATTTGGACATATTTAAATATATGTACTATATATCATATACCTCACGGACTCATACTTTCAGTCGAGATACACCCATATACGTACAAATGATAACGAACAAAAACTGACACATTAAACTTTCCTTTATATTTTCAATACCTATATCTCCCAAAAATGAAAAAGAGAAGAAAAAAAAAGGGCTTCTAAACAAAATTTTAAGTACGAAAAGAAAAAATGAAATTTCGAAGTAGATATTTAAGATACTGAAAGGACAGAATATATACATATATAAATCCATAATATACATATATATATGCTATATAAATAAAAAGGAAAGTGCCAAATCATTCCTTTTTTTTTTGTTTTACTTAATAAAAATAAATATATTTCATTTCTGACAGAAACTAATAAATATATGAAAAGTTGGAATAAATAACAATAGCAAAATGATTTTATAAGTATAACTGATATTAAAAGGAAAATACATAACAATTTTTTTGTGGAAGTAATTATTATAATAAAGATTAATGTAAATTCAAATATGAAAAATGTAAATAAAATTAAAAAAAAAAATTACCAAACCTGTAAGTATATCGTTAGTATTATACATTTCTTTTATACCTATTAGTTTAGAAGAATAAAACAAAAATAAAAAAAAAAATAAAAGATAAACGCCAATGTTGTGGCTAATTTATACTAAAGATAGATATCTATGAAAGACATGTTCTTTTTTTTTTTGTAAATATACTACAAATTATTATTACTATTACTAAATAAATAAAAAAAACTGGAAGAGTTATGAAAATGTACATTTGTATATATAACCAGCCTTTTTTTTGCACATAGAATTTTAAACTTTTATTCTTCCTTTTAACAAAATAAAAATATATAAAACAAATCCTTTCACCAATTAATTATATAATAAATAACAAAAATAGAGACATAATGAAGTAATAAAGATTGATATAAATAATAAAGAAATAGAATAACTGTAAATAGCTCTATTACCAATCATATGTAAATTTTTAAACTTAGTAGTATTCATTTCCTTTTAACTAGCTTAGAAGGAATAAATGTAACCACAGCAAAATATTGTATGTTATACCTATTATAAGGTTATTATAATTTCGCATGTAAATAGGTTTGCATTTCTGGTTACCTTTAAAAGTACTATTTACAGTCACGCACAAAATCTACTACTATTAAAGAAAGAACGTTTTCTTCTGAGCAGAATAAAACTTTCTTTTCCCCAGGGGGGAGGGATGTTGTGACCCAGGTGCCTATACCCCGAATCACAACAATAAAACCAATACGCCAATATCTCGCCCTGTGCAATATATTGGCGTACTACAATTTGACCATGAAAATTCAAGAATATTTTATTTTCAATTCAATTTAAATTTCATTTGCATTTAAAAATGCATTTACGTACTGCAACAAAATGCAATTTAGCATAAATTGCATTTTGTTATCAGTCGTACATTCCGTTCACACGGCATGTATACTTACCTACATGCAGTACCATGTACATACCTACATACAGCTTTTCCGTTAAATTCCTAAAACTTAATCGCATGTACTACACATACGTACCCGTCGGTCGTTTAATAATATTATTTTTACAAGACACAATGCATATCAGATTTCATGCATATGCACTGCGTCTAAACTTTTGTTCTTTCCCACGTACGATTCTTCACGTCGTGGGAAAGTAATAAAAAGAATAAGAAAAGCTTTTGGAAGTTTTGTGATCGGTACCTGGGTGCAATATCGCCGACCCTCGAGGAGTTTATTTCAAAATCGCCTCGCGAGAAGTTCGGGAGTTTTTTCAACTAAAATTTTTCTCTAATTTTGATCTAATGAATATTATGTAATAAATTGTAATAAATTTTGTGTAAAAATTATTTCTAAAGTGCCAGTTAGAATAGTGAAGAAATCTCTGGAAAATCATTAGTAATCTAAATAAAAAGCTATTTGAACATTTGGTTTTTATTTGATTTCATATTAAACATCAATTCGAAACGTTAGGTGCTCTCGTCTTAGAGCACGGCACCCAACGGTTAACACTCCTGTGGTTCAGCATATTGTCTGGGAGCAGCTTGTAATGCTTCACTGCTGTTGCTTTCAATAGCTTCTGTACCAGGATTCAGTACCGGAGATTCTAAAAAAACAAATAATATACATGTATTAATCAGAGAAATCTTACGTTTCTCAAAATAGCTCCGTCATCTTCATAATATACAAAATAGCTCTGGTCGCTCATAATACAAACTATATAAATGTAAATTTTTTGTTCTTTGAAAATTCGCAATCAATTACACAAAGGGCTTTTGATGGTTCCCATATACAGAGAAAAAAAGTAAAAAAACAGCTTTTGGCTGTCCAAAACCTCGTAGCAGCTTTTTCTAGCTATTGCTAAATTTGACAATTCTCAAAGTGCTGTTTTCTTATGCTATCGAAGCAGCTATAGCAGTAATATTGAACACACCCCAGGTTATATGCTAACGATTTGTCATTTGCCGTTCAATCTGCAGTAAGTCCCCTTTCCCAGGTAATCGCGTGTTGAGCGATTGTCGCAGTTCTGCAAGTGGAGACATATAGTGCTTCGGGTTTTAAATATGTTAGTGTTCTTAAGACAATGCGATAGTTGCTAAGTATTAAACCTACTTATCTAAGTTAAATGAGTTAATACGAGCTTAGGCTATATTAATGTATAGAGTAAAAAAAATTGGCAAACAATACATTTTGATTTAGGAAGATCATCTCCTGGGTGCGTTTTCTGTGTAGGCAGCATCTAATTTCGGTGAGGTACTCTTATATTTCTGTCTCGCCAATGTAGTCAATATACAAATTTGCGTTGGTTTATCGGGAACTGTCAGCTGTCTGTTAGGCTTATTACTGTGTTTGCCCATAATAGATCGAATCACCGTTAACAAATAGATGTCCGGGACCATGAATTTCTTAGAATCAAGTATAATGATTTCATCATCGGCTCTGGAAAGATTATATTTAGGAAATGATTGAACTTTTCCGCTGTTCCCGTATCTTTCAATATTCAAATCGCCATCGGTTACAACAGGATTTTGATATCGCCGAGCACTTCTAAGCCATCCATAATAATTTTCCTGTTTCTACGATTGTGGTGATGACCAGAATGACTTAACGTAGTGGTAGTGGTGTCCCTCTCGTTATTTTAGCTCACGGCGTCTACTTGTTCTTTGCTGGGGGGGGGGGGGCTTGAAGTCTAGTGTTTTCGTCAGAGACTTACTGCCTTTGCATAGTTCTGTGTAGCTTCTGGTGGCACGACTTCATCTAGCAACCATTTCGAGTGGTGTTGTTAATATGGGCGTCGGCAGCTTCGTTAGGTATACATGGTTACTGCTGGATGCTGCTACTTATATCCTATCTGTCTTAATGATGGGATCAGGGCTGAACACGCTCTCGCTCTCGCACTGTTTTGAGCCTTATATTTCGTGACCTAAAATGAAAAGGATACGGCAACGAGATCAAAGAGTGAAACCTTTCCGGACAATCACAAACGCAACATTCCCACTGCTAACAGACAATAAAACCGTGACACTCTTCAACTCTCCTGAAGCCCTCTTTCAACTGCGATGCTAAATTAGGCCCCCTCCTTGCCTCTGTCTTTCAGGGAAGTTCAGGGACACAGAAATAATTAGCTGCCCTCAGTGTCAAATGGGTGGATGGGGCAAGGAAGCCGAAGACTCAACATTTTTGTGTTTCATGTAAGTATGGATAAGTAGTGCAAAGTTCCTTTCTAGACCGGATGTGTCTGACGGCATTTGGTTGGCACGAATTTTTTGTAGATGGCTGGAGCAGCGGCAGATTTTTCGTGGAACACACTATTCGCTAATAGCCGAGGCGAGCTAGCGTGCCGCCATGCATGTCAACGCTGTCTACCGGGTGCTCTGTTAGCTCACGCTGGCGGTCTGGACTTAATGTCTAAGCCAATCACTCACATTGTTTCTTCGGTAGTCTAAATGTGAATTTAACTGGGGATTGGGACTTCCTCCGAGATGATCATCTGGCATCTGCTAGTTGATTGACCTCAGGTATCATATCTAGTGGGAGTTACACGCGGACCTGAGTCTAACGGTTATTGTTAACTGAAGTATTTCATTTGAGTAAAGTTTAAAGTTTTGAGATTAAATTGTAGTTGAAATTTTGCAAGTTCTGAGTAAAGAAAAAATTGAAATATTTTTTTGGTAAAGTTTTACAGTGCCTTTTTATTTGCAGTTCGACTTTAGGTTTGACGTTTGTCAAGCCTCAAGTCTTGGAATTTGTAATGTTTTGAGTTTTTGAAAATTTAAATTGATGAGATCTTTCCCGCTGGCCTTCTGCTATGGAAATAGTAGGTGACTTTACAGCAATTTTTTTGATGGGTTCTCACGGAGGCATGTCTCGTTGGTCATCCGACTGGACATAGTCATGAATGTGTGAGATGACTTTCTGGCTCTATTAGCTAACTAGTTGACCGGATTCATGGTTTTGCCTGGCTGGAGGACTAGTTGGACATGGCGATCGAATGATGAGGAAGGAAGCATTTATTGGAGGAAGGAAGTGATGCTGGAGACCTTCAGTAATCAGGAGCTGGCATACTGCTAACTGCCTGGCTGAAGAATCTCTAGTAGCATTTTCAGTCTTTGACATGTCCGACCCGACTTATCCGAGACATCGTTGAGAACGCAAATTTTTCATGCACACAGCCACACTACTACTTACTTACTTTTGCGTATAACTTCTGACCTGATTGTGGATAGAGTAGACCTGGTAAACTTTTGGTTTTGGGAGTTTTTGTTTTGAAAATTTTGCGTCTAGCTGTTGAAAAAGTTTTACGAGTACTTAGAATAACGTACGTTTGAACAGTTCCTTTTTGATTCCGGGTTTTAGATGTTAGTCAGTTGATTACATATTAAGCTATACCTTTGCAATTATTTTTCTTAATCCAGTTACCAATCGGGGTGTTGAGCGTCAACTTTTATTGAGGCTTCGACGGTTTTTTGCTGGGTATAAAGTACTCTCAGTTCTGGAATTTACCTATCTTTTTTGAATAGACTTAGAACTTTAGTTTGTTATAGCAAGAAATATTTGGTAATTCTTTTTTTATTCATGTCGAATACTTAGTATATACGTTCGACATATAGTCGTGAATTAAGACCTTGTATCCTTGTCTAAGTAGCATCATTGAAGTTGGATGTTACCCTTTGGTTAAGCACCAACCCTAAGTTGGCGAAAACTTTTTTAAATGCCTTGTTCAATTTTTTTTAAATTGAAAATTCTGCTATCTCGAATCCAGCCTCGACAATACCTGCTTTTCCTTGCCCGGACTACGTCAAATTTTTGAACGAAAGCTGAAACCATCTAACATGAACTTTTGTGCGATATAGTGGTATATTTTATTTGTTTTTGCAGTTGAGTGCGTTAAATTCAAATGATGGCTATAGTGCGAACACCACTCCCGTAGCAGACAGTTCGACCAAGTTACCCGAACAGTGCACCATCTGTTAGAATGGAGACTGGTCAGTCGCGCTTTATGACTTCACGATCTATACAGGAGCCGTTCTGAAGAAAACACTAACGAAGCCTGGAAATCAAGAGATTAGGGAGCCCGTACCTGCGGTCGGTCTTCCACCATTAACGATCCCGCTAGTTAGCCGTGGATTTTTGTCACCAGGTATGCCAACTCCACGCATTCTATGACCTTTTCCCACCCTAGTTCACGATGAAATAGTCCACTACCTACTGCTTATGGTCAGGGTTCAGTAGAGACAGAGGCACTGATGTCAGGTCTTTGAATGCAGCTGCTAGAATAAGTTCGTGAAGGCTTCGAGCAAAGTTTGGACACTCTGCGTATTGAAATATATAACAGCACTCGACAACAAATATCGGTGGCTTTGCTTCCAGTGGATGTCTCACGTCCAGCTCTTCCTGTGGGTGAACCAATACCACAGCGATTTTTTCCCAATTCAAATAAACCTCAGAATCATTGGCCATCCTCCGCTTCTGGTCAGCATGGGCCAAATACCACACATTTTCCACCGAGTTCATCTAGTCGAGCCCCGTCAGTTCAGGACAACGATGATCTGGAAGCCCTACCTGAAGATGGAATATTTCCTACAGCGGGGATAGCTCTCGGCTTACAGTAGATGAATTTGTCTTTCGAGTGGAGGCGCTCATATACTCAGCTCAGGACGGAGACTTCAATCTCCTGGTCTAACACATGACAACCTTGCTTTCTGGTCCAGCTATGGGCTGGTACTGGTCTCTCCTGAGACAAATCTCTACGCCTACATGGTAGTACGTAAAATCAGCATTGTTAGCTAAATGGCGAGTACCAAAGGATGACCTTAAAGCGAAAGTGCAATTGATGTCTAAAAGCAGAAATCAGGGGAATCTTTCGCCATGTATCTTCAAAACCTGCTACATCTGCGTTATCAGTTACAGAACAGCTTGCCAAATGTAAAGTTCCTGGAGATAGTAAAGTCAAATCTGATGCCAGACATTCAATAGAAAATTTTTCTACATCCTCCAAACACTATAGCTCAATTACGATCGCTCGTAACTAAAATACAAGCTATACAGCAGCGAATCGATACCGCATGCAGCTGGAATACCTCCCGCAGCTCAAGAATTAGCGAGATAGATGCTTATCCGGCAATCTGTTCTGATTAGTCCATATTACCTGAACACAGTGAGGGAGCAGCAGCAGTATATGCTATTGCACTACAACCAAGAGTTGTTTGTTGGAATTGCGACCAACATGGTCAACAAGAATGCATGCAGGAGAGACAACAAGTATTCTGCTATGGATGCGGACTCAAAAATTTCTTCAAACCAAACTATGGGCACTGCGTGGCGAAAAATGAGAGACCGGTCCGCAATCCTAACACCTTTTTCCACCAGTTTCAACGTCTCGAACGGCAACAGCTGTGACTACTCCAGTTCAAGCCTTGAACAGGGAGGAAGTTCTGCTCCATCAACAGACCTCAAGGACGAATCATTGAATTGTTCATTGATATCATTCAGTGACTCTGATAATCCTAAAGCAGAAAATAATCCCTTGATGGAATCGCAGAACCTAATAGACTTCTCCGCAGATTTTATAGCTCCCGTTACCACCTGTATAGAGCTCACGACACTGATAGACACTTACTTGGGGAGTCTTTAATTTTTGACGTCCCGTTAACACCAGATGCACCTTCCTCGAGAAATCTTGCTGAGCAGGAGGTTTGGTCTCCTGGCGTTTCGATATTAAAACGACCAATTAGCTCTTCAAAATTACAATGCAGTGCGAGACCGTATCTTCTTCTCAGTAGCTGAGTTAGAAGGAATTATATAGCCGGATCTGGGCTGAGGTAAAAGAAAGAAACGATCTACCGTATGTTGGCGTGAATACTGTCGACGAATTGAGAATGAGCAAAAGAAACTGCTCGGGTGAGCTGAGACTGGATTACTTCATAGTGGTGCCACTGTCAGTATCCTGAGCCTGGAAGCCCTAAGGAAGCTAGCTGAAGCAGATGTTGAATGGAGGAGGTATCGTACGCAGGTAGAAGTAGCTAATGGTGCCATGACGAGTGTCCATGGTCATGTGGACTTGGACATCACTTTCCGTGGTAAGACCCAAAACTTGCGTCTTTACGTGGTTCCTGGACTCACACAGGCACTATATCTAGGAATAGACTTCTGGCGCCTATTTGTGTTGGCTCCAGATATCCTGGGTATAGTCGCAGGAGCGCTGCCAGGCCTAATATCTACATCTGATACCAACTGCCATGTTCTTTCTTTTCTAGACCACTAACGTGTAGAAGCCGCGGAACAGATTTTACCTTCTTTCGCCTATTTAGGCTTGGGAACAGCATCTTTGTTCACTCACAAGATTGAAACGAATGACGCAACTCCCATAAAACAGAGGTTTTATCCGATGTCACCGGCAGTGCAGAGTTTGATGGATGTTGAGCCGAGACGCATGCTATCACTGGGTGTAGTAGAAGAGACTAATAATAATATTATTATTATGCTAATTACATCTAGTAGAAATATAGAATACATATATAGTTTCTTTAACGCTGTGATTATTATTTTCTTTCCTTTTGTGTTCTGAATGTCTGGCAGTCGACAAATCTTCTCCGCATTTTGTTCCATCTGAGAATATTCCACGCGTGGTTTGCTCTGAGCTGACTCATAATTTCGCATTCTTTTCATAAATTCAAGTGTTTCGTGATTGCCTCCTGTGACTTCTGCAATTACGTGGCGCCCACGTTCACATTTGTAATCATTCACGAACCCACCCCGTCTCACTTAGCCAGAAGCCGAGATAATTCGTGGCCATCGAGTTAGGCTGCTGTCACCAGAACCTGCTGATATTTCATCTGGTCAAGGGCCGTGCCTGGAGCTTGTATATTCCCATAGAGGGTTGTGCATAGTAAGTAATAAGTAGAGCTGTGTTCGGATCGCCTTCTACTTGGCATAGAGGATGCTCTAGCACACCGCTATTGGAGGCAGGAAGAAGAGTGACAATTTGGCGCCCATCGTGGGGCTCGAAAAATGCTGGTGGCAGGCGTGGAAAATCTTATGCTAAACGCAAATGTGAACTGTTACATTGGTAAAAATAAATTTTCAGTTCAAATTGAAGAGTTTTTTTTTTATTTCTAGAAATTCTGTTGTCTTAGAAATCTATCGTATGTAATGTGCTTATATACCTACATCAATTTTCTATTTTTCTGAGGTGATGGCAGCTTCATTGCATATCTCACCTGCAGTTTCACCCAAGAGGGGTTGGGTTCTTATTATTATTCAATAACGATTTACTTGTTTCAGATAAGAGCGCTTAATCCCTGCTTGCTCACAATTGACTTTTTGCAGTGCATTCTATGAGCAAGGTATTTTGATTTTCAACAATTTTGGTGGGCACGCAATCCTCAAATTAAATTTCATATCATTTTTGTGAACCAGCTTGTAAAGGGTTTTCCAATAAGGGGTGTTATTTTGATATTCAAAGAAAAACGCCATTTTTTGAGATAATTGATCGGATCTTTATTTCTAAATAACTGAGTTAAAATTCTAATTAGAACGACCCTTAAATCTAAACACAGGGATCAGCATATCAAATTTTGTGTGTTTAAACCAAAATCAAAATCATAGTTGCTTAATCCAAACAAGAACACAACAACTATACATCGTTAACATCGTTATAAGCATAACATCATAGTCGTCAGGAAAATAAAAAATAATTCCAGTTATTCCTACACAATAATTTAAACATAGAAGATAACAGACGCATTAGACTTCACATCAAACAAATCCTGTAAATATTTAAGAGGAATTATTCAACAGCTTGGACCATCCCAATCATTTATCACGCTAAAGGTCACATCACAGCCCAAGAAACGGATATTATACCAAAAGTACGACCAAAGCTTAGGAATAACATAGAAAATAACAAAACAAGGTTAGTACAATCTTAGGAAACCTTTATTATAATAAAATTTAAACGATACAGATTTCTTCTTTGCAAAATATTAGACTACACAATTGCATACTAGTAAATATATCAAATACAATTAAAAATAGTCTTTCAAATAACGAATGCCGAATTAAATTCAAAATTTAAATATAACTTTATCTAGTACACACCATGAAATTGTGAGTTGGATTTGCCAGGAATGAAATCGAGATAATCACGTAAAAAAACTTAAACAAACACAACCAATTTAATTAACATCTCAGACCATTTAACAATAATTTCTCAACCTAATTAACATACCCACCTACAATTTATATGCAATCGTAGTAAATCTTTATAAAATTGAAACATCACAGATTTCCTACTTGCAAAATATTAAATCACATTATTTCATACTAATAAATAGATCAATAACAATCAAATATAGTCAATCAATGAGCAATCTAGTACTGAAATAATTTCGAAAATTTTAATTTATCTTGTACATATCATAAAATTATAGATTTTAATTCACCAAGAAGGAAATCTAGGTAATTATTTAAAATTATTTAAAATAGTTAAACTAATCACTACCAATTTAACAAATTCTCAGACCAATCAACAATATTTCTTAACTTAGTTAACTTTACCCACCTACAATTTGTACACCTATATGTAAATTCTAATAATTTACCACATTTTATAGCAAAACCGCTGAATGAACTCCGTGGCGGGAGGGAAACGTCCAGTAAAGCCAAGCAGGAGCCTAAACGGCACCCAAAACTAATCCTACAATTGAATTAAATCCAATTAAATTATATTACAACAATTCCAAACATCGAACATATTCAAACCGCTGAATATCATTCCACTTATTTATCCATTACCAGTTCCGGGAAGGTAATGAAATATGACAAAAGTTAATACTTCATTAAACCAAGTTCAATGAAACGTAACCAATACAAACTAACTTCCGTCAATAAAAGAAATGATTCAATTCAAATATCTCTCAACAAATTCAAATCAGATAATAAATTTAAATAAATTCGCAATAGTACTACAATAAAAAAAAAAAAAAAAAAAAAACAATCGAAACTCATAATCTATGCTCATGATGTTAGAATACAGTGATTAACGTACATGTCAGTATCTAAGATACTTGCTAGAGTCAGGTTAATGTGGTCTGGTCTGATTTCAGGCACACTGCTAAACTAATAATGAGTAATAGGAGTAGTGCACCTATAAGCTCACACCATGGCATCATATATATTTCAATGAAATGTAGCATGTTTTTTAGCCCCCAGTACTTCTAGCTTTATGCAAAAAATAAAAATGCCATTAATAATGGAAAACAACATCAGCCAAATGACCACCACGACCACGCCTACAGGACCATATCCTTTTCATGAAATTTTCCATAACTAAATCGCAAAGTGGCTGCCCTAGTCCTCGATAGCCTCACGAATTCCATGTTTGAGGTCTTGAATCGACGCTGGGCTGTTGGCGTAGACCTTCTCTTTCACGTGGAAGAAGTCGCAAGGTGTTAAGTCACAAGATCTCGGTGGCCAATTGTGATCACCTCTTCGGCCCGGAAACTTTTCCCGTAAAAGATCAATGGTTTCGTTGCTTGTATAGCACGTAGCGCCGTCTCCATCACTCAAGATGAGTTTTCGATGGAATTCCGGATCATTTTCATGCATTTCAAGGACCCAATCAGTAAAGACTCGACGTTGTTGATGATCGGCCGGCTTGAGTTCTTGTGTTAACTGAACTTTATAAGCCTTAAGACCCAAATCTTTATGCAAAATACGGTGTAATGACGTTTGTGGAATGCCTAATTCCAAAGAACGACGAGGAATGGACAAACCTGGGTTTTCTTCAACACTTTCGGCTACAGCAGCAATATTTCCGGCTGTTCTTGAGCGACGTGCACGGGTTTTATTCTTCATATCACTAACTTGTCCCGACAGCTCGAATTTTTCTACCAATTTCTGTATTGCGGTCCGACAAGGTGCTTCACGACGACCCAAAAATGTTCGAGTTTTACGAACCGTCTCTGCCACATTTTCACCATTTTTATAGTGAATTTTAATAATTTCAATGCGTTCTTGAATCGTGTATCGTTCCATTTTTATTAATGGCGCAGTTTCTACTTGTCAAATGTCAAAAAATTTCAGCTCCAAAGGTGACATGTACCAAAATAGTGGGCTAATTAAAATAACACCTCTTATTGGAAAACCCTTTATAAGCTTATGTGGGATCTGCAATTACTTTATTTTGGGAGGAAATTGGTTTTGATGAACTGCACTGAAATCCCTTTTGAATTAAAGATTTCTTTAGTCGGTGGCACTTCAAAAGATCTCTTAAGGTTGTATCGTTTAATGTAGTAGCTAAATTACGGTTATTTTGTCTAATTTTAAAAGGAAATCTCTGACCTAATTTTTTTGGAGAAGTGTCATTATTTGGTGGTGAAATCTTCTTCACAGTTCCAACCGCCGATTTGTTATGGTCGTAGCGTATTGCATATAGCAATATGCTACACTGAAAATTACTGAACCGAGTATGTCTGGCCTGCTGCCGAAAGAAATGCACTTCCTCACGCTCTGGTGACATGGTGACGTGACAGAAAAGAATAAGAAGACACCCTTTTCTGAATGTCAAGATCGAAGCAACGAAAGAGTGGTGAACGTATCCAGGAAAATAGTTGAACATCCATGTGTAAATAAAATTTCAGACTCCCAAAGAATTTTCTAGCCGAAATCAAAGGAGATTGACGCGGGAATTAATGAGTGTAAAGCACATTAGTCGCACATCTCGTATATATATATATATATATCAGTTACCATCAAAAAGAAAGGTGCGGTACTCAATATACATATATAAAGGGGGAAATGCGACAATAGCAAGTTCACCCCATCACAGAACGCGCAGTGGTCGGAGACATGTACACCTCGACTTTCGTACATAAAATTCCCAGTAAGAATTCACACCTCCTGACAAGTTTTTAGTTAGAACACATCCTGTCGAAACGGAAGACAATCCAGAAACTCTTTTATTAGGGTTTAAAAGTAATTAAATATCGTCGGGAATGTAGTCAATAGTTTTAACGTCACCGTGAACAAAACAGAAACCTGTAAACAGATGTACCTGTGGAAGTATTTATATGTTTTAACTAGGAAAACTTATCAACAGCAACAGAAATTGAAGCAATCTGTCTGATGTCGATATGATCCAAGGATTGATGCGGTCTTACGTAATTCTACTGAAAGATTATCTCTAGCGCTCAGTTTGTGTTAGATCAGTTCAACCGGGTAGCAGCTAAGCTCCTATCTTAAGATGTTGTGTAAAATTCCTCTACTTTTGGTATGGCAACGCTATATCTAATTGAGCTTGTATTAATTCATTTTTGTATTTGTGTAGTTCGATATTGCATTAGCTATAAATTCCTATTGTTGTATTGGATTATAATTATCAAACCTTTCATTTTCTTTTTTGGAAGCAGTCCCGTTTGTACTCTGTAACAATAAAGACCTGAATTATTAGAATTATAGCCGGGCCTTTTATTTCAAAACCACGTATCCTATTATTTTTGAAAATCTGGTGCCGAAACCCGGGAATCGGAATTTAATTCAGATTACGGATCGAGAATTTATTTAACGATATACTCGAAATTGCGAGAAAACGAAGCAAAAAATGGAAAGCTCTCGCAGTACTTATCGGGGCCAAGTGAAGCGTATTTCAAACGCCGCGACGGAATATTTATCATCAACGACGTCGCGAGTAATCGATGAAAATTTAGCTAATCTTGATTCGATCGAGGAGGAGCTGATTGTTATGAACCAGCGTTTATCTGCCGCACATGAGAACTTGAGCAGGATTAACACCGAAATGCATTCTGCGGTCAATGCTAAGGAGGATGCTGAAAAAGAATGGGAAAAGATAGTAGAATACGAAGATTTGGCGATTGGAGTATTAGCACGTATCCGACAACGGCTGAACAAGGTGAATGAAAAACGAACCAGTCATGCTACGGTTTCTTCTAATGAAAATCAATCATCCAGTCTTCGATCTGAAGGTTACGCAACGAAACTTCCCAAATTGCAACTCAGAAAGTTCTCAGGCACACTTAAGGAGTGGATACCATTCTGGGAACAGTTTAAGAGTGCCGTGCATGAGAATAATTCTCTAACGGGTGCTGAAAAATTCAATTATCTTCGATCAGTTTTAATCGGCAATGCAGAGAAAACGATAGCGGGTTTCACTCCTTCTGTGCTATGCTACGATGGAGCTATCGCACTCTTACAAGAAGAATATGGCAATACCGAAAAACTAGTGGACGGTAATATGCAGCAATTAATGTCGCTTCAACCCATACAACAAAAATCAGATGCAGCCAAACTTCGAAATTTGTATAACCTTGTAATGTCGTGTACTCGTTCCCTCACTGCATTAGGTATCCTAACATCACACTACTACATTATGCTGAAAACAGTCCTACTTAGATGTCTTCCTAACGACTTACGCATCGAATATCATCGCACATGCACACATGACGAGAGATCCGCTGAAGTTAAAGAGGAGAAAACGAGCAAACGAGAGGTAGATGATGAGGGGAATACATCGACGGATGGAACATCAGCGTCCACTCTTGCATCTGACGGTACGCCAGTTCAACATATTCTTCGGTTTATTAAGAGGGAGGTAGAGTCATTAGAGAAGGCATCTATTGAAAGGGAAAGACAAGCACCAACACACGCTAAGAGGTATACTACGGCAGCAGCAATGACCATTACAGCAAACGAGCTGTGTTTGTTTTGTAAATCATCCCAACATAGTTCTACTGAATGTGATGCGAATAACACTTTGGATCAACGAAAGGAAATGCTGAAACGTGAAGGCAGATGTTTTCGCTGTTTAAAGCCAGGGCACAGGTCGAAATTGTGCAAGGTTAAGTTGACGTGCAGAAATTGTAAGGGCAGGCATTCTACTTCACTGTGTGATCCGAAGTATGTGAGCAAAAACCGTGTTAATGTTAGTGGCACGGAAGAAATTGGGAACATTACCGATGCTCAGCAAACTCTTAATTTGTGCGCGTATAATACGCCTTTGACGTTTACCAATGTTTTGCTTCAAACAGCTCGCGTTCTTATTTCGGAAGTGAATAAAGATCAGAAACTGCTGATTCGGCTGATTATTGACAGTGGAAGTCACTACTCTTATATATGTGAATCGGTTGCAAAGAAGCTGAATTTGCCTGTGGTAGGAACACAAAAATTAAACTTAGTGACATTTGGTAGCGACGGAAAATCAGCCGGTATGAAATACAAACAAGTACGCTTGAAGTTGAGGAGCCAATTCGATAATTCTTCCATAATTATGGATGCGTTAGTTGTGCCCAAAATTTGTGCGGATATTCTGCCTGCTCCAAATCAAAGGTTACCTCTATTACGACAGTATGCACTAGCTGATTCTCAAGTATCCGATTTGAATCTCGAAGATGGTCTTAGCATCTTAGTGGGATCCGATTTTTATTGGACCATAGTCACTGGTAGGCAGGAACGAATTACGTCAAGACTTAGTGCTGTGGAAACAATTTTTGGCTGGACTCTTCATGGACCGCTTGTTTTGAATTCGGCTGAGCTAGACGTCAGAGAGAAGTCTAGTTTATCGCTAAGTATTTTTGTTGAGAAATATATTGCTAAACTTTGGAATCTCGATATTTTAGGAATCTCTAACGAAGAAGATAACCCAAGGGAAGCCTTTAACTCCCTTCAGGATTGTATTAAGAAAACTGGAAATCATTATGAGGCTGTCTTGCCGTGGAAAAATCCTGAAATAATTATGGACAAAAATCGAGAAGGTGCATTAGTACGACTTCGATCGCTCGTTAAGAGGTTATCGCGAGATCCAGTGAAGCTCATCGAATACGACAAAGAAATGCGTGAATATATAAATGCTGGATACGCTGAACTCGTAAGAAACGAATGCGAAGGCAAGCGAATTTATTATATGCCACATCGTCCGGTTTATCGAATTGATAAACCAACAACGAAAATAAGAATAGTTTTTGATGCTTCGGCTCATGCTCCTAGTGCGTCTTCGCTTAATGATAATTTATATACAGGAGAAAATCTATTACCTGATGTTTTAAAAATAATTTTGAATTTCCGATTAGGCCATATAGGCTTAGTATCAGATTTAAAAAAGGCATTTCTCCAAATAGTCTTAGGGGAAACCGATAGAGACGCTCACCGATTTTTTTGGTATTCTAAGCCGGTCAATGTAAATGACGATCTGCCACCAATAGCAGTTTATAGAATGACCAGGGTTACGTTTGGTATTACAAGTAGTCCGTTTCACCTTACGGCTACGATACGGAAGCATCTGGCTGATCAGTCTTCCCGATATCCAGAAGTATGTAGTATGCTGAAAGACTCTTTCTATATGGATGATTTGATACTAAGCGTTGACGATGATAGTCAGGCAGCAAAGGTGTATAATGAAGCGACGACAGTCATGAACCATGCATCCATGTGTTTATCGAAGTGGAATAGCAGCAGCAGAAAAATAAGAGCTCTCTTTGCTCGCAAAGGGGAAGAATGCCCCGTAGTACAAAAGGTTCTAGATATAGTTTGGTATCCCTTGAGCGATGATATAACAGTGAACCTCGAATCAATTACGGAATTTATAAGGACGAATCCAGCGATGACTAAGCGTGGTGTTCTTCAAGTAATATCAAGACTTTTCGACCCACTTGGTATGTTCGGCCCCATTATGATAAGGATGAAAATTATATTCCAAGAATTTTGGAAGAGGAAAATAGGTTGGGATGAACCACTTGATGAGAACCTTAATCAGCAACTGACGGTATCTAGCAAGGATTTATTAACCCTTTCGGATTTCTCACTGCCTCGTTGTGTTTTGAATATATCTCACTCGCGGACAATGCAAGTTCATATTTTTGCTGATGCTAGTTTGCATGCATATGGAGCTGTTGTTTACGTGAGAACTGTTGATCTTCAAGGAACAGTTACTAATCATTTACTTTGTTCGAAGAGTCGAGTTGCACCGATTAAGATGGATGGCACTGGGGAATTAACTTTACCTCGATTAGAGTTAACTGCGGCGTTAATTGCTTCACGACTGTGTGCATACTTAAAGAAATCATTAAAGATAACGTTTCATAAGTATTTTTTGTGGTCAGATTCACAAATAACTCTGCATTGGATAAAGGGACAGGCCAGTAGATGGAAGCCTTATGTACGGAATAGGGTTGAAGAAATTCAACGTCTCACTTCAGAGGACGGTTGGCGATACTGTCCAAGTAAAGATAATCCAGCTGATTTGCTTACGCGCGGAGTTGATGCGAAATTTCTGATTAAGTCGGATCTTTGGAAGAATGGACCTTATTGGTTGCAAGGCAATACGGATGACTTATGGCCCTCGGGGGTAGAATTAGAAACAGAGAACGTTCCCGTTACCCTGCTTGTACAATCGTCAAATGTTTCTAGTACATTAAGGATTAATACATGTCAACCGCTTTTGCCTTTTACCGAATTTAGCAGTTGGAAGCGCTTAGTAAGAGTAACGGCCTGGATATTACGTTTCACGAGAAGAATCAAGGACAAAGCCTTAACTAAATTCTTGACAGCAGAGGAAATTTACAGAGCCCAACTATACTGGATAAAATATATTCAACGAACTCAATACATGGAAGAAATCAATGCTTTGCATAATAAGCAAGAAATTTCTCGTTCTTCAAAATTGCTAACTTTAAATCCAATCCTGGATAGCGAAGGACTGCTTAGAGTAACAGGAAGGCTTCAAGTATTAGATGATAATCCAGATGTGCTGCACCCAATCATCTTACCGAAATCATCACCGATCACAGAGCTGCTTGTAAAATATACCCATGAGATAGCTCTTCACAGTGGCATTAACACTGTCCTAGCTAAGCTCAGGGAGAAGTATTGGATACCGAGAGCAAGACCATTAGTGAAATACGTAACGAAGCATTGTATTATCTGTAAAAAACTTACTGGAAAATCAGCATGCCAACCGTTTGCACCATTGCCAAAGGAGAGATTAATTTCGTCTAAGCCATTCGAGACTGTTGGTGTAGATTTTGCTGGGCCACTCTTTGTTAAGACTACTACTGACATCAATTCCTCGAAGTGTTATATTATGATTTTAACTTGTGCGGTAGTTCGCGCAATTCACTTAGAGCTAGTTCCAACATTAACTACTGAAAGCTGTCTATCAGCTTTAAGAAGATTTGTTGCACGAAGGGGAACACCTAAAGTAATTTTCTCGGATAATGCTAAAACTTTTCGCAGAGCGGCACTCGAGGTATCAAACGTAGATATCATAGACAACGAAATTTTCAATGGTTTCCTGAGTCAGCACGGTATATCCTGGAGATTTTTAGTTGAACGAGCTCCCTGGTGGGGGGGGATTTTGGGAACGAATGGTACGAAGTGTTAAGCTAGTATTGCGAGCAGTTATTGGTAAGAAGACTTTAAACTTCGAGCAAATGGAGACGTTATTAGCTGAGGCAGAAAGTGTTATAAACTCTCGGCCGTTAACATACATCAGTGATGATCCGCGGGACTTATCTCCTCTCACCCCGGCTCATTTTTTAACAGGATACGGGGGAAATTCTCAGACACCCAATGAATTTCCTTCGCTAGCGGCAGATGATATTAGAAGGAAATGGAACCTACGTCTTCGACTAATCAAATCCTTATGGAAACGCTGGCGCCATGAATATTTACAACTACTAAGGTCAGTTCATCATGTAAAACCAAGTTCGTCGACTGTTATGAAGCCTGGAAAAGTAGTTCTAGTTTTCGATCAAGCGAAGCCAAGGATACTCTGGAAACTTGCTGTGATAGAATCAGCCTTCGAAGGTCGAGATGGAAAGGTGCGAGCTTGTGAGCTGCGCTTTGCTGATGGGACTATATTAAGGCGCCCCGTGCAACTTTTATACCCACTGGAGATTAACTAATTTAATCGCGGGCGGAGGATGTGTAAAATTCCTCTACTTTTGGTATGGCAACGCTATATCTAATTGAGCTTGTATTAATTCATTTTTGTATTTGTGTAGTTCGATATTGCATTAGCTATAAATTCCTATTGTTGTATTGGATTATAATTATCAAACCTTTCATTTTCTTTTTTGGAAGCAGTCCCGTTTGTACTCTGTAACAATAAAGACCTGAATTATTAGAATTATAGCCGGGCCTTTTATTTCAAAACCACGTATCCTATTATTTTTGAAAAGATGTAAAGAAGCTATATACAGGTCATAAGTAAATTTAAATTCTAACAACTGTGTGGGCCTACGAAGTACGCATTTAGGTCAATGTTAATCTTAAATTTTTAATTAGAGTCCAGTGGTATATTGGAACGTCCTGGAGGCGCCTCTACGATGGATCCACGGCATTAATTCCACGTAAGTGTTCCTTTTTTTCTCTTTTTCTCTTTTGCAAATTTGTTTGAATATATAACATGTACTTCTGGGCACTTTAAAATTTTTGTTTAGCATATACATGCAGTACTATTGAAGTTTATTTAAGTACCTAAAGTATACTTCTTAATACTTTAAGGAGAAAATTTTCGTTTAGTATAGACATATAGTACTATTGAAATTTATTTAACTACATAAAGTATACGTCTTAATTCTTTAAGGAGAAAATGTTTGTTTATTATATACATGCAGTACTATTGAAGTTTATTTAAGTACCTAAAGCATACTTCTTAATATTTTAAGGAGAAAATTTTCGTTTAGTATAGACATATAGTACTATTGAAATTTATTTAACTACATAAAGTATACTTCTTAATACTTCAAGGAGAAAATTTTCGTTTAGTATAGACATATAGTGTTCCGACTCGGAACAATCTTAAAAAAAAACTAAAAATAAACTTACATACTAAAACCCTAAAAAACTAACACTCACAATAATTCCCGCGTTGTACAAACTTCCCATGACGTCCAGAGGCAGTCATCCCGCGATGATCTTCCACTATCATCAGCTAAAATAAAGTAAAAGGAAGAACCATTAAAACAAAAGATAACAAATGGTAAACGTCTCAGATCATTCACGATCTGAGACCTTAAGTAAAACAAAAACTTACACTACACGCTTTGTTCTAATATTCACACGATGTCTCCAACATCCTAAGGGATCCAATAATCTGCAAATAAAAAAACAAAACAAATCATTAACAAAAGTATAAACTAACCAAAAATAAAAATATAAACACTTACCGGTCTCCATCAGCTGCAATCAAAATTTGACATAAACAAGATGGCAGCTCATAGCATAGAGAGAAATATTCCGATTAGAACTACGTTGACGCCATTTGGTGGCCAAATGTATAGAAAATCTAACGAACGACATAGAAATGCCACCGGCAGACACAATTTCTATTGTGTCTGCCAATAAATAGCGAGCGATTATAAATAGAAAATCACTTGCGATTTGACCAAGCCACAAGATATATCGGTAGTTCTGAAACCATTTGAAGTCTTGCTTAACCCAAACCAAGGGAAGTATTTCTGAATCCCTTTTATACTAACAAATTTAACATATTTAAAATATATTTTTAGCACCCTAAAATTGGCAGTACTGACCCCAGATTTTTTATGTATGACGCTCACTCTGTCACTCAAAATTTTAACCCCCTTTAGTTTGAGTTAATTATTAATAATTCCTTTTTCTATTACAGATTAAGGACAAAAGTCGCCAGTGGAGATTCATACTCATTAGTCTTTAGTACAAATTAGTAAGTTTGACTGAATTTGTGAATTAAATTAGAATTTAAGTAACTGAATTGCCTAGCTGTAAGAATATTTAGTGATAAATAAAAACAGTGAATTTTTGTTATTTTGAAAAAACGCCTGTCTTGTCATTTCTAAAACCAGCACCTGCCCCTTTTTATGACTAAGCTCATATTGGGACTTAACATTGGTCCTTCAAGGCCGGATAAGACAGGAAGATTTTCAAAATGGCGGATGTCGCTAGTTTGACATTGTCACTAACAGCTGTTAACGATCAAATAAAATCAGCCGCAATAAATCACTCCAAGGCGGGTAGTGATTCGAAACAAGGCAAGAAATACTATGCAGCACGCATAGAATCACTTGAAATCGTTCACAGATCTGCATGTAGCAATCTGGTCGACCAAAAATGGCGCTCAAAGCGACTATGCCAAAGGAGAATTATATGAGGAGACCGAACTCATATATATAGACCTCCTATCCACTCTATTAGAGGAATTAGAAGAGTCTCTCCCTCCTAACAAAAACACAAATGAAGCCAGAGTTCAGTCAGTAGGACTCTCAAAGCCAGAGACACGGCTCCCACCAATTCATATATATTCACAGGCGAAGCAGAACGCTTGTTTCGTCAATTTGAAGTGACAGACACGAATTATACCAAGGCATGCGAACTATTAAAAAAGAGATATGTCAACACACGAGTCCTAGTCAACACTCACTTAAAGGCACTATTGACACAAATGTCAATTAAAAACGAATCAGCTCACGCCATTCGTTCTCTTCTAGATCAGACAGAAGAAAGCCTCCACTAGCTGAAATATTTAGAGCTACCTATAGAACATCGGGATGCAATATTAATTTACAACCTTGTTCAACGCCTCCCATCAGAAACACATAAGCTATGGGAGCAAGAACAAGGCAGCAAGACTGACATACCAACATATGCCGATCTGTCAGCTTTTCTAGAGTCACGTTTCCGTACTCTAGAATCCATTCAAGTACGCCAAAACTTGATCTCATCCGAACACGGATGACGAACACAGTCGTCTCATATCCAAGAGTTACGGCGCGGCTATAGACCCACGAACTCAAATAATACTTCGTCATATAACCATACACGCAAAGGTGCTCATGCCTTCATGAGCAAAACATATACTTGCACCAAGTGCAAGCAAAATCACTACGTTGTTCCACTGCACATGCTTCAAGAAATTATCTCCCCAATCAAGATCACAATTTTTGCAGCAACACATCCTAAGAAAAAACTGTTTTGCAGCACGGCACAACTTAAATAACTGTCCTAGCCAAAAAATATGCTTTGAGTGTCACAAAGGATACAACACTCTATTGCACATCAAGCAAAATTCCGAAGCAGACAGTAGAATAAGTAGAAACGAACCAAATCAAGGACAGGCAGAACTGAAGCTTAATATGCCTAGTGGCAGTAATGAGTCAAGCACTGCGTCATTTTTTACCACAAATATCAACCGTGCATTATTATCGACAGCACTAATTCAAATTGAGGGCCCAGACGGCCACAAGCATACCATGAGAGCATTATTAGACTCAGGCTCTCAAGTCTCATTTATCCCAGAAGCCGCAAGTAGAAAAATACGGCTACAGCAAACATCTACAAACATTAAGGGGACTGGGAAAAACTAGAACAGCGTCTCCAAGAGCACAAACGTCATTTACTCTAAACTCCGTTCACACAAATTTTAAGACGCACATAAATGCTCTAGTGCTAAGGAAGATAACCGACTTCATACCAGCTGGCCCATTAGACACCAGCAAATTATTTTATCTGCAGCATCTGATTCTGGCAGATCAAAGTTTCTATACGCCTGGCCCAATTGACGTATTGCTAGGAGCTGACGTCTATACCGACGTCATAGGAAACGGAGTTATCAAGGGATTTTAATGGGGAAAACTAAAACTAATGGAAAAACAAATCAAATCAATACATTCACAGTACAAATTGATGAAAACAACAACCTAGATCCACAACTATAACAGTTCTGGGAATTGGAAGAAATTCCACGAAAAATAGCCCATCCTGACGTTGAAATATGCGAGAAAATCTACACCGACAACCACCAACTGTTAAGCCATGGAGCATATCAAGTCAAATTACCCTTCAAGGGGAAGGTAGGACCAGAACTTGGTCAAACACGCTCTATGGCACAAAAACAATTCTTATAGATTGAAAAACGTTTGGAAAGGCAACCAGGGATAGCTGCACAATACAGGGCATGCATCCAGGAATATCAACAGCTGGGACACATGGCAGAAATCCCGCCAAACCATCTGGCAGCAGAACGGAGCGAAATCGGATTAAAGCCGATCCAATATTACTATCTGCCACACCATGCGGTCACAAAGGAGAGTTCTACTACCAAGACAAGAGTAGTATTCAATGCATCAGCACGATCAACCAATGGCCAGTCATTAAATGAGCAGATGTTAGTAGGCCTAACCATCCAACCAACCCTCTGGACCATAATCTTACGATGGCATCAGTATAAGTATGTACTGACAGCCTACATTGAAAAAATATACAGGATGGTACACATGCATCCAGGTCATCAGAACTATCGGAGAATTTTATGGAGAGATTGCCCCAAAGAGTCAATAAGAGACGTCAAATTGAAAACTGTCACGTTCGGCACAGCAGCAGCCCCATATTTAGCTATCAGAACACTGCACCAACTAGCCAATGGCGAACAAGACAGCTCTCCAAAAGCGACTCTAAGTGCGAGAACAGACTTCTATGTAGATGACCTACTAACTGGCGCCCATGATACCCATACAGGCTTGGCACTTCAACAAGAACTAACTATAACCCTCATCAAGGGAGGATTTCACCTCAGAAAATGGACATAAAGCTGTCCAGAATTACTAGCTAACATACAAATGCAAGACCAAGAGGTTAACACTACGCTAAATTTGTCAGAAAAGAGCACCATAAAGACTCTCGGACTGCAATGGAATCCATCAACTGATGAATTTAGCTTCACCATTAAATCAACAAAAATAAGTGACAACTATACCAAAAGAAAAATTCTCTCTGAAACTGCAGCCTTGTTCGATCCACTAGGATGGCTTGCTCCATGCGTCATAATAGCGAAAATATTCATTCAAAGACTATGGCTGGCTGGACACTCCTGTGACGAGCCTTTACCAACATTACTAAACCTAGAATGGATCAAATATCGAGAGAACTTACAAGATGTCAAATCTCTAAAAATGCCCAGATGGATAAATTTTCTACCAAACATAAAAACCATTCAGTTGCAGGGATTCTGTGACGCGTCAACTAAAGCTTACGCAAGCGTCGCATTTCTACGAATTATCAACAACGACAACTCAATTGTCACCCACTTGTTGACATCTAAAACAAGAGTTGCCCCCACAAAATCCACATCACTGCACAAACTGGAACTATATGGAGCTGTCATTTTGTCACGCCTCCTCAAACAAATACAAAATGATATGAAATTTCAGGACATCCCAACCATAGCATGGTGCGATTCAGAAATAAAATTAGCCTGGATACAAAGCCACCCAACAAGATGCAAAACATTCGTTGCCAATATAGTGGCAGAAATACACGAGAATTTCAATCCTAGGGCCTGGCGATTTGTTCCATGCAAAGAAAATTCTGCTGATTGCGCTACTCGAGGATTATATCCCGCCGAAATCATAATCTG
Source organism: Dioctria rufipes (assembly GCA_963924295.1). NCBI lineage: Eukaryota > Metazoa > Arthropoda > Insecta > Diptera > Asilidae > Dioctria > Dioctria rufipes. Next base: position 106,023,076 of record OZ002744.1, read on the forward strand.
TGGTGGAATGGTCCATCATGGTTGAGACAGCATTATGACAACTGGCCACAACAACATGTCATCAACAAGTGCTTTGAACCTGAGCGAAGAGAGGTCAAAGTTTTGATTTGCACTAACGACCATACCGAATGGCTGGAAAAATATTTGTCATTTAGCAAATTAAGGATTTTCTACAAATTGCCAAACATCATTAGCAAAACGAAAGAATAGCTATCTAACAACGACTGAACTACACGAAGCAGAAGTTAGAATCATCATATTAATGCAGAAACAAGCATTTCCAGACGAATACGAATGCCTATCAAGGCAAAAATCAATTTCAAGCAAAAGTCGGATATTGAGTTTGAATCCATTTTTAGACACAAACCAAGCTATACGAGTTGGTGGTTGACTCGAAAACGCCACACTAACCTTCGACCAAAAACATCCGATGATTTTACCAAACAATCATCACGTGTCTAAATTAATCATCAATTACACTCATTCATACACTCAACATGGAGGAACACAACTTGTCCTCAATACATTAAGAAATCGATACTGGCTACTGAATGCTAGAAATACAATCCAACGTCAGATTCATCACTGCATCGCTTGCTTCCGAACAAAGCCGAAGGTTTCAAATCAAATAATGGGAAATCTACCTACTGCGAGAACAACACCATCTATGGTATTTGAACACACAGGAGTAGATTACGCCGGCCCAGTTGATATGAAAACATCAAAAATTCGAAATGCGAAGATCATGAAAGCGTATTTTTGTGTGTTTATACATGGCCACAAAGGCAATCCATATTGAAATAGTAACAGAACTGACAACGTCAGCGTTCCTCGCAGCGCTCAAGCGATTTATTAGCCGACGAGGATTATGTCGACATCTATATTCCAACTGCGGTACAAATTTTTTCGGAGCAAATAAAGAACTGTCATGCCAGTTACAAAAGGTGTTAACACAACGATGCACACGATGTTGCGAATGATATCATGCTCGCAGGAATCACATGGCATTTCAATCCACCAGCAGCGCCACACTTTGGTGGATTATGGGAAGCCGGGGTCAAGTCACTTAGAACACATTTAAAACGAACAATACAAAACACAATCTTAACATACGAAGAACTTTCAACTGTCATGTGCCAGATAGAAGCATGCGTAGACTCACGTCCGATAACCCCATTGTCAAACGATCCCAATGACTACAACATTTTGACACCAGGATACTTCTTAACAGGCAGAAACATCAAGGCAATTCCAGAGCCATCTACAACTGAGAACTCTACATTACTTAAACGTTGGCAATACACACAACATTTGACAGACCAATTTTGGAAAAAATGGTCTGCAGAATATATACACAGCATGCAGCAGCGCCCAAAGTGGAAAATTGCAGAAACTAATCTAAAATCTAATGACCAGGTCTTAATTCACAACAAGAATTGTCCTCCCACAAAATGGCTACTAGACAGAATAATTAAAATCCACGCAAGAAAGGACAACAAAGTCAGAGTTGCGACAATAAAAACAGCACTACAAGAATATTGTCGCCCCATACACAAATTGTCCAAATTACCTCTGGCAGAAGACCACAACAAAGCAACAAATTGATAAATCCCCTGGACAAACCCACACACTACAGCACCACTGTAAAAAGAAAATAGATGAATTTACGTCTAGACATAATTCGCTCCACCATCATAAATATCAGGAATAATTATGGGCCTATATAAACAAATCATGATTATTGCCGAAAAAATATATACAAGCAGCGTAAATAATAAAAACAACAACAGCTAAAACTAAAGCGTGTGGGCCTCAACATATAAAAACTTCATTACAGCAAATCGTCGCCAATGCAGCTTAAATCAAAACCTACTTCACTCATTATTTTATGCGCCAAAATCTTATGAAAACTGGCAAAGCTGAAAGCGACAAAACAAGTTTTCTTACACTATTATTTTCTAAAATTATTTGTTGCAAATTTATTTATTCTTTATTTTTCCCATTATTATTTTCTGACCTCTCCTTTTTTGTTTTCTCTTTATCATTTGTAAGTTTATTCTTTGTTTATCATATATGTCTTATTAGTTTTTTGCTTGCAATTTTTATTTATTTTTTTTTTATTTTTATTTATTTTATTTTTTAAACCACAAAAAGAATAGAAATGGAGTCGCTGCCAAGTCTCGACGACTGTTTGTGGATAGACGACGTCCCCGAGGTTGAAATTCCATTAAAGGACAAGCTCAGGACAACTGACATGCCCAGACGTCCAAAAATGTACGTACCCCCGTTTGAGGCGCTTCCAGCTTCACCTAAAACCAAAAGGCTAGCTGACGCAGCCATTTTCAGGACACTAACTAGGCCGCCTAGGCCCTCTACTAGCACCAAAAGATCTGCCATACAACCGGCAGTAGTAACTACTCCGCGTAATACAGTGACGGCCTCAAATGTCTCACCTCAAAACATAACGATGCCGCCTAGAGCATCATTTAAAAGGCCAGCACTGACGGCTTCATCAGCGACGCAGCATGACGCATCAAAAATTCAGCCAGCGTTAACAGCTCCCTCCACATCAGCGCAGGCTACGCACAACGCATCGCGCAAAAGCCAGCTCTGCCGGCTTCAACTTCGACCACAGCACAATATGACATACCACTCAAAAAACCAGCATTAATGACGCCACCCAACGCGACACCCAAAGAGCCAGCTCTGACGGCTTCAGAACGTCGTTCAACAATAACCCCAACAAGGCTTCCTGCAAATTTCATCGTGGAACCATAGCTGTGGGAGCAAGTGCGTACACAGCCAATTCCATGGCTAAAAGTGTTCACAGCGAGAAAATGACTCCGCATCACAACGGAAGATGGGGACACCTTTCGCTTTATCAGATTAGCGACAGGACAAATCAAGGTTCGCTTGCAAGTAAAAACCAATAACGTAAGTTTGCACAGATTAATTTTTTTTTCTTTTAACAACACACATAACATAACTCATCTTTTTTCGAGAGGCGGGAGGATGTTCCGACTCGGAACAATCTTTAAAAAAACTAAAAATAAACTTACATACTAAAACCCTAAAAAACTAACACTCACAATACTTCCCGCATTGTACAAACTTCCCATGACGTCCAGAGGCAGTCATCTCGCGGAGATCTTCCACTATCTTGAGCTAAAATAAAGAAAAAAGAAAAACCATTAAAACAAAAGATAACTAATGGTAAAGGTCTCAGATCATTCACGATCTGAGACCTTAAGTAAAACAAAAACTTACACTACACGCTTTGTTCCAATATTGCCACGATGTCTCCAACATCCTAAGGGATTCAATAATCTGCAATTAAAAAAGAAAACAAATCATTAACAAAAGTATAAACTAAACAAAAATCAAAATATAAACACTTACCGGTCTCCATCAGCTGCCATCAAAATTTGACATAAACAAGATGGCAGCTCATAGCATAGAGAGAAATATTCCGACTAGAACTATGATAACGCCATTTGGAGGCCAAATGTATGGAAAATCTAACGAACGACGCAAGTGTTATAGCAACGCCACCGGCAGACAGAATTTCTATTGTGTTTCTGCCTATAAATAGCGAGCGATTAGAAATATAAAATCACTTGCGATTTGACCAAGCCACAAGATAGATCGGTAGTTCTGAAACCATTTGAAGTCTTGCTTAACCCAAACCAAGGGAGGTATTTCTGAATCCCTTTTATACTAACAAATTTAGTATATTTAGAATATATTTTTAGCACCCTAAAATTGGCAGTACTGACCCCAGCTTTTTTATGTATGACGCTCACTCTGTCACTCAAAATTCTAACCCCCTTTAGTTTGAGTTGATTATTAATAATTCCTTTTTCTATTACAGATTAAGGAATAAAAGTCGCCAGTGGAGATTCATACTAATTAGTCTTTAGTATAAATTAGTAAGTTTGACTGAATTTGTGAATTAAGTTAGAATTTAAGTAACTGAATTGCCTAGCTGTAAGAATATTTTGTGATAAATAAAAACAGTGAATTTTGTTATTTTGGAAAAACGCCAGTCTTGTCATTTCTAAAACCGGCACCTGCCCCTTCTTATGATTAAGCCCATAATGGGACTCAGCATATAGTACTATTGAAATTTATTTAACTACATAAAGTATACGTCTTAATAATATAAGGAGGAAATTTTTGTTTAGCATATACATGCAGCACTATTGAAATTTATTTAATTACGTAAAGTGAGACTTCCTACTATTTTGAGAAGAAATTTTAGTTTGACATACACAATCAGTAGGGGTGAAACTTAGTTAAGTACATAATGTAAATTTATACTCGGTTGACACATCAGAGTTTTGATTGCTTAATTAGTCTGAATACATAGGACTGCACCTACTAGAATTAACAGATCGGCAAATCGCGTTTTTTTTCTTTGTTTTTTATCAACGACATCGACCCCATTGGGCGTGATGATTCCAGCAAACTTTAAATAATAGAATTAGGTCAGTCAATGCCTAGAGGCTTATTATTTAGAGTAAAGCTGATCTTAATGTATAGGAAATTTTGAATGAATTGAAGCTGTGCCTAAGACAGCTTAATATAAAATGCTAACCTCTATCGTTTTTTTTTTAAGTTCGACCTCATATAAGATTTAAAGGAAAGCTCGCAATTGATTTGCCCATGTAATTATACTACATATGTATATACTTACCTCTAACATACCATAGAATTCATAGGGAGATAATCTTACCCTTTTTACTAAAATCTTACAGCTGCAGTTTTTTTTCCATTTCAAAATATGTCTGTAGCTTGTTCATAAGTTAAGCTTATAATAAAGGGAGTTTCTGTTGTAATGATTATGACGTGCTGATTTTCGAATTAATTTCTTCCTTCACTATCCCAGAGGCCCTCGCACATAAGATGGAGGTCGTCTAGGCTCGCCTAGTCTCTCTCTCTCTCTCTCTCTCTCTCTCTTTATAGGTCAACAACGGACTTTGGACAATTGTGCCCCCCAAAGTCAAATGGGAGGATGGGACCGGCAAAGGAAGGTAAAACATCTACGCCTTCCACCAAAATACAGGTAAGTGACGTAAGGGTCCCTTCAGGACCGAGTGGGTGCCGGCTTTTTGTGTTAGGTAGGCACGAATTTTTTTCATTATGACTGACGGCAGCGGCAGGTCTTTTGTGGAGCCCCCCCACACTCTCCGCCAATAGCTGAGGCGAACTAGCGTGCCGCCCTGCAGCCAATGCTGTCCGTCGAGTGATATGTCAGCTCATGCTGGCAGTCGGGACTTAACGTTTGAAAGTAGTCACTTTACATAGTTCTATAACAGAATTGGCGCCCAACGTGGGGCCACCCCAATTAGACTTCGGTGGTCTAAATGTAACATTTGCTGAGGATTGTGATTACTTCGAGATATGGGCATTTGGCTGTTAGCTAAATAGCCTGACTCGGTAATCGCATAATCAGTGGAAGTTATATGTGGACCTGGGTTTAATTGTTTGTTACTAGTTGATTTTCTGTAGAGTAACGTAAAGTTTTTAAAGTTTTGATATTTTTATTTTTGATTGATTTTGTAACGATTGAAGTAAAGTAAAGTTTTGAAAGTTTTTGAAAGTTTATAACGTAAAGTAACGTTTTGGAAATTTTGAATTGTAAGTTCGACATTAGGTTTGACTTCGGTCAAGCCTCAAGTCTGAACAGTTGATTTTTTTTTAAATGTTTTTGGATGATCTTTCCCGCTGGCCTTCTGCCATGGAAAGGGTGGGTGGAGTCAAGAATTTTTCGTTTGTGCTCTTGCGGAGACGTGTCTATGTTGGACATGATGATCCGGTGAAGAGGAGAGAGAGAGTCATCGGAGGATGGGATGGATGCTGGAAACCTTCAGTAATCAGGAGTTGGCATGCTGCTAACTGCCTGGCTGAAGAATCTCTACTAACATTCTCAGTCTTTGATACCTCCGACTTTACTTTTCTCAGATTCTGCAAGAGCCCAGATTTTTTTTCAACGCACACACTCACTTCACTTGCTAGTATATCTGGCCTGTAAGGAGAGAGAGCGACCTTAAGACCTCTTATGTCGAGAGTTTGCTTCGGGAAGTGAGGGAGAAATGTTTTGGTAGAATTTTTTTTTACGCTATATTGAAAGTTTGATCTAGTTGATTTCTCACAGTTTTTTTTAAACGCTGAACTGAACTGCTAGAAAGGAAACTTTATTCAATGAGTTGCTACCGTTTCTGAACTTGGGTTATTGTCACTAGCATTTATATTGTCTCGATTCCAGAATACTCAGCGAACTTTTCGAAGCTTTGATTTTTTTTAAATTTTTGCAACTTCTTCGGACGGTTGGGAAATTTTTTTTGAATTGTAGTATCTCGTCCCAACCTTTGAAAATTTTTCTTGATATTTCGTTATCTTCATCTTGAAGAGCCTGCTAGGTTCCGCACTTTGAAATTTTTTTGGATTTTTGACATCTCTTTCAACTCCTTGGGTTGAAAATTTTCTTTTCCTGACTTACGACAAGCTGCAATGGTTACACAGAGGACACCACCTCCTGGGCAGAACTGTGTGACTATGTTGCGTGAGCCATGCACGATCTGTAGGGACATAAGTTGGTCAGCTGAACAGAAACCAGTCATGACCACGTGTGGACATGTCTTTCGTGAGGCATGTATCCAGACCTGGATAAGCAAGCATTCCAGTTGTCCTAACTGTAGACGTCGCCTCACGCCACAGGACCTCACGGGTTATACTGGGGCCTTACCAAAAAACCGAAAAAGATAAAGCCCGCGAAGCCGGCCAGGCGCGACTCATTGCCGACCATTGAACTGCCTAACTTTGACTTATCACCTTCGAATCGACGATCCTTGTCTCCAAGAATGCCTGACGTGCATTCAAGGACCTTTTTGAACCCGGGTACTAGAAAAGACAGTCCGAGGCGTACAGCTCAAGACCACAACACTTCAGCTGCTACTGATGCGCTGATAGCAGGATTGAGCATAAAAATAGAGGACCTGATAAACAAAGGTCTCAATCAGGGCTTAAATGTTTTGCGGTCTGAGATAGGAGATAGTATCCAACAACAAGTAGTGGCAGCAATGCCGCCAGTGGATTTCGCACGACCTCCTTCGTCTAGGAGCAATCAGGGGCCATCGAACGATTTCCCCAATCGGAGCAGGCAATCGTTTCCAAGACCATCACCACCTTTTGGTCAGCCTTTTGGTCAACCTTTTTGTCAGCCCTTTGTTCAGCCTTCTGGTCAGCCTATTGGTCAGTCTACCAATCAGCCCAGACCGAACTTTATACCATCTCAACCACATCAAACCCCTCCATTACCTATTCGTGTCCCTGCAAATGAAGGACAACGACGATCGGGCAGTCCTATCAGGAGATGGCACCTGACCTGTAATGGAAATAACTCAGAACTCTCTGTCGACGAATTCATTTTTAGAGTTGAAGCGCTCACGCACTCCGCTCTAGAAGCGGATTTCGGTTTGCTAGTAAGAAACATGCTTCCGATACTAACAGGACCAGCGAAGGACTGGTACTGGTCGCTGTTACGTCATAATCCATTTCCGACTTGGGAAGTCATCAAGACGGGATTGTACCCTGAATGGGGAACGCCCAAGGACGATCTGAAAATTAGATTTCGACTGATGTCCAGAAAGCAAAAGCCTGGTGAACTGTTTGCTATGTATCACCATCATTTAGGGTTGTTAGCGATCAGCTACAGAATTCTATGCCAGATCAAGAGTTTCTGGAGATTGTCAAGTCGAATCTCTTACCGGAGATTCAGTAAAATATATGTTTACATCCCACTGAAACGATAGGACAGCTGAGAGAGCTTGTTATGCGTATCCAAGCTACGCAGCAGCGCATCGCGACGGCAAGTAGCTGGAACGCTTATCGCGTACAAAGAGTCAGTGAGGCGGATGGATATCATTGGACGGCGGCTGAATTGAACACGTCACCTGTACGCAGTGAGGAAGTTTTACTATCTGCCATTTCAACCCCTAAAAATGTAACCTGCTGGAAGTGTGACCAGCCCGGTCACTTTTATCAAGACTTCCGGCAGGAACGACAAGTTGTGTTTTGCTACGGATGCGGACGCAAGAACACCTTCAACCCAGATTGCAGTCAATGTCAACAGAAAATCTTCAGACGGGTCAGGAATACCACCACCTCTTTCCGACCAACGTCGACATCTCGAGCAATCAATGCATCGAACAAGGAGGAAGGTCCGCTCCATTATCAGACCACAATGACGAACCCTTGCAATGTCCCCTGATATCATTCAGTGACTCTGATGATATCAGTAAAACACCTGATAGTACGAACATTTTATTGACAGAGACGGAGAACTTAATGGACTTCTCCGCAGATCTTCAAGCTCCCATTTCCACTTCTGGGGAGCCTATGACATTATTAGACACTGCTTTGGAAGAATCTTTAATCTTCGATGTCCTGATAAGACCGACAGCACTTTTAACTGACAGGGTTACTGAGCAGGTGATTTGTCCTCATGGCATTTCTGTTTTAAAACGGCCATCAAGCTCTGTTATGACGAGGGGCCGTGAGCCTGTTTTACATCCGCTGACGCCGTATCATACGCGCCTGCAGAAATACAACGCAGCAAGAGACCGAATCTTCTCCTCCGTGGCGGAGTTAGCTGAAATCATGTTTCCTGACCTGGTTATTGGACCAAAGAAGAAACGATCAACCGTTCGTTGGCAGGAATACAGTCGACGGATGAGACTGGAAAGGAAAAATTTGGCACAGATTTCCGTGTCGATGCCAGACGACATTCGACCGTATGCCGAAGTAAGACTACTCGGGCGAACTGAGACTGGATTACTTGATAGTGGTGCCACTGTCAGTATTCTGGGCCAGGGAGCTCTAGAGAAACTTGCAGAAGAAGACGTGGAATGGAAGAGGTATTGGACACAGGTTCAAGTAGCGAATGGTGCCATGACGACTGTGCATGGTCATGTGGACCTGGACGTCACTTTCCGTGATAAGACCGAAAACGTGCGTTTATACGGGATTCCTGGGCTCACACAGGCACTATATCTAGGAATAGACTTCTGGCGTCTATTTGGGTTGGCTCAAGATGTCTCAGGTATAGTTGCAGAAGTGACACCTAGTTTACTAGCTACTCCTGACACCGACCGCCACGTTCTTTCCAGTCTAGATCAACAGCGCCTAGAAGCTACGGAACAGCTGTTCCCTTCTTTCGGCTCTTTCGGCCTGGGAAAAATATCATTGGTCACTCACAAGATTGAAACGAATGACGCAGCTCCGATAAAGCAGCGCTTTTATCCGCTTTCGCTGGCGGTACAAAGTTTAATGGATGCTGAATTAGAGCGAATGCTGGGTGTGATAGAGAAGAGCCAGAGTCCGTGGAGCTCTCCAGTTGTACTAGTGAGGAAGCCTGGAAAGGTCTGGCTTGGTTTTGATACCAGGAAGGTCAACTCCGTTACCAAGAAGGACGACTATGCGCTGCCGCAGATAAGCGCACTTCTGAGTCGACTTCTTCCGGAAAATTACATATCAAGCCTAGACTTGAATGACACTTTTTGGCAGAACCCACTAGACACTGATTCCAGAGAGAAGACAGCTTTTACTGTACCCGGTCACCCTCTCTATCAGTATACAGTGATGACATTCGGTTTATGAAATGCTCCACAAACTATGTGCCGCCTTATGGACAAAGACATTCCGTTCGATTTTCCTGAAAATGCACTCGTTTATTTAGACGATTTGCTAATACTGTTACCAGACTTTGACGGTCTCCTCACTCTACTATCCCGTGCAGCGGATTGTTTGAGGAAAGCTGGCCTCACTATCAACGTTGCGAAGAGTAAGTTCTATACCAAAGCGACTAAATACTTAGGTTTTATTTTCATAAAAGGAGGAATACGAACTGACCCCTACAAGATTTCAGCCATAGTTGACTATCCGTCACCTAAAACTGTTCGGCAGGCCCGACGCCTACTAGGTATGGCGGGATGGTATCGACGATTTATTTCTAAATTTGCTGATCTAACTGCCTCCATTACAGACAGCCTGAAAAATCCCAGTCGGGATCTCACCAAACCATTCGTTATCCAGTGTTATACGAGCCAGGAAGGTATTGGTGGAGTGCTATAATAACTAGATGGCGAAGCCACGAGAAGCCGATAGCCTACGTATCGAAGTTGAATTTTCAGCACAGCGAAATTACACAGCCACAGAGCAGTAATGCTTAGCATCGATCTTAATTACACAGAAGTTCAGGCCCTTCATAGAACTTATGCCATTTAAGTTTGTGACTGATCATCAAATGGCTGATGTCTCAAAAGGACCTCAACGATACACTTTCTCGGTGGAGTTTGTAGCATCAAGGTTTCGACTTCAACACTGAACACACAAGAGGAAGCCTGAACGTCGTCACTGATGCTCAGTCACTAATCCACTGAGACAGCTGCTCAACATCTGAAGATGCTGGTCCGGAAGTTGACCTTAGTTTTCCATATTTCAACTCAATAGAATATGAGAAGCTGAGGCAAAAAATTAGGTAAACTTCTGACAAATTAAAAGATCTTTTTGTCAGGGATGGCTTCTTTTATATTCGGACTATTTGGAGAACAGGCGATCCGAAGATCCGAAGAAAAAGCTTGCAAGCTTTGGTTTCCATGAGGGCTTGTCTCCGACGTTATTTCAAGAGCGCATGATCCGCCATCTCATGGATGCACAGGGAAAATTCTGGAAGGATGAAAAAGACTATTGTTATGTGTTGTTTTCACTGAAAGTACTGAACAGCCTGATCCTGCCGAGATATTTTCTTACTTTCAGAATACGGAACCGTGCCTGAAGCGAGCTATGGACCCGATAGGAGATTGTTACCTGCTCTACAAGTCCCACGAGCCGAGCTCACGTACATCCATAGCATGCCATTGGCATTACAATAGGAACAAACACGCACACACCCACAACACGCAACTGAAACATCTTTACCAAGCTACACGGGAAGCAAAATTTAGCTTGGAAAATTTATGCAAATAGGTTTCTTAGGATAAGTAGGCATATTGTATCATTCTCTTATATTTTTCATATAGATAAATTTTAGATTTCTGTAACTTCTCTTCCGTCAACATTGTCGACACTGACAATTAGTCTTACACACCTTTCAATTCCAACTTTTTGAATGGATAATTTCTTTTGTCCCCATCAACCACTGCAGTCCACAATCAGCATCGGGACAATATTTAATTCGAAAATGTGTAAAAGTTTAAGTTCGATCCAGCCCTCACGAAACATAAATAAGTGCGAATACATAATAAGACAAGTTATCAGCAATTATATTTGACCGACCTCATAAGGATAAACTAGTACTCGCTGCGCTTCACAAGTTTCCGAATTGAGAAACAGATTGCAAGGCAAACCAATGTGGACGGGCGTTAATAAGTTTCGTTAAGAAACTTATATATCGAAACCTTGTCCGAATTTGGTGCATAAAAAGAAATAGAGTGGCGACACTGTTTTTCCGGCGAGGCATTAAGTCAGAAGTGAGTCTGTTGTCAAGATCGACCAAAATGAAACGGGAAAGGAAAAGGCTAAACAGGATCCTTTTTTTAAAGGAGCCACGTGTTGATTGTGGAGGCAGGTAGATGGTATTTCTATTTTCTTTTTTTGTGGTTAGAATTACATATTTAGTAGAATAGATTTGATACTGGTATTCGTAACGAAATTTATATTCTAAAATTGAATTATAATGTTATATTTAAACGGGAAATACGGTTGATTTAGGTTTGGTCATACCCATATTTATTTTCGAGAGTACATACATATATATTGAAGTGCAATAAATAAACAAAAATTTGGTAATTACATTGTGTGTGAAGTAATTTTGGTCGAAGAGGGAGTTTTCGTGGTTTCCCCAAAAAAAAAAAAAAAAAAAAAAAAAAACCACTACGTGGCGCCCAAGAAATGGTTCTGTACTACATCGGTGAAAACTGTGCTCAGTATCGTATGTCCTGTTAACTCACGCTCCAGTCAAGGGGACCCATACCCAATCCTCCAAGAACTAGCCGCGCTCGCGCAATTAACGGGCGTGACAAGTTTGGCGCCCAACGTGGGGCTTAATTTAATCGAAGTTTACAAACTATATATTTTATATGTTTTCAGTATTAATATAATCCTACGATTTAGTTTTGAAATATAAATTTTGGCTTTATGTAAATTTACGTAAATATTGGTGGAACCAAGAATTCTGGTGAAACAATTAGTGTACATAACGGATACCTCAGGTACCGCTTCATGAGCTACGGGACTCACACATTTTTTTTTTCCTTTGGAATGCGAGAACACGTATCACATATTTGTAGCGCACGTTTTATTGCGGTCAGTATAAATTTTGGGTTTACATTGTTCGAGGAAATTTTGTTTGAACTTCGTAAAGTGAGGTGTAGTCAAAGGAGAACTTTCCGTAATTTTGGCTATCCCCAGTTCATAAAATTCAAATTGTTTCATTAAACGTTATAGTTAAATTTTTCAAGCTTTTAATTGGTCGCGCATAGGCCAGGATATTTTCTTTTCCATTCAACAATTCTGTGCTTGTATATTCTGTATATTATTTGCGTTATGTGACAAAAAAAAAGGGATTATTTTTCTTGAATATATTTGCTTTACTTTTATAGGTTTATATAATTACATATTGGCACATTTTGAATTTCTAGCATAATGCTCATCTTAGTATAAAGTGGGGAAGTGTATCCGTAATTTGAATTATTATGAGGAATGCACATGAAGTTCCAACGCGCATTTTAAAATAGTAATTAGTCCAATCAGAATCTACTGGATGGAATGGGATTTGAGGTAATATTTAGCAACGGCACTACTGTGGTGAAAATAGGTATCCAGTCGTGTAAATTATTTCACTGATAGCATAATATATTTCATAAGGGAATGAACTTCACCCAGTTTTTTCAATTTAGTTTTAAAGATTCATATCAATCCACGTGAATAATAAATTTTAGTAGCTATTGGGAAATAAAAGGTGGGAAAAATAATTTTCCTTTACCGGCATTAAATAATTTTGTATTTTTGGTTGTGGTATTCCGTGTGAAGTAGTACTGTGTATAAAAGATCCTATAGTAACAGAATCTGCTATGAGCGGTAGAACAATTCTTCAGGCGCAGGAAATCAAATACGGCGGTCACATTTTCAGAAAATGGATATATACATACAGTTATAGCTTATGTGAAACTATAAAAGCGTGGTCTTGAATGTTTCTTGATCTTTTCTTGTTAATTTTATAGAATTAATAAAGTGGGAAATAAGACCGAATCCTACCTAATTTAAATTCATCTAATCTACTGTGTGCCGGTAAGTGCCACAGTTCAAAAAGGTTACAGAAAATAATTTCCGCGGATTTGGAGAGTGAGAGAAAAGAAAATTATTCACAGAAAGTGCAAGCGTATCACAGGCACAATCTTCAATTTCTGTTTAATTCGAGGTAAATTAAATATTAATTGTTTTCGATAATTTTAAAATTCATTGTTTGCGATAATTTAGCCAGTACGTATATAATCAGGTGATAGTAACAGATTTCGGATTACTGTTAAAGAATTCGTTGTGTACGCTACATCATTTGGTCTTGAAACCTAGAAATATGTGTGTCGGATTGATTAGATAGTAGAGAGGCGGAAGATAAAAGCTTGTACCGGCGTGTCCTTATCAAGTACCTTTTTCCAGAATGCAAGCTTACTACGATAAATCATTGCATTTCTGAACGTCTGATTCCAGTACTTCTACTGGGAAAAAAAAATTATATTGTGGGGGAAAAACTAGATAATCCGAACGCCGTGTAAATAGGAATATAAAGGTTGTGGTGGCAAATACGGGCGCTCGCGTATGTACATACAAACCGATGCCATCGTCACGTCCCCATTAAGCGAAGATAATACGGCTCTTTCCGAATTATTGGTTCTACCAGTCTCAAGACGAACAGGCTGATTCAGTTATTTCTTTTATTTATTTTTTTTCCATTACATAAGCAAAATTTGTATACGCTAATATTTAGCCTTAAGTCCTTTATAGGAAATTGTAGAAATCTGTGGAAATACACGCTCCCCGAACTATAGTTCCGTTTAGCAATATCCAAGTTCGCTCGTGAATAAGGGGATTTTCCATCTGAAGCTCCTCGAACCAGGATCCTTTAAGATTTCAGGATCAGATCAGATACATTGGCATAAAAAAAAAACAAAGAACAAAAACTACACTATACATTTGCTTCTTTCAATTGGGTTTTGATTACGTACGAGGTTCGGATCTTGTGGTATATTGACGCTGTGGCTAGCAGTAAATCATACACTTCGAATTATTTTCACAATCCTTGATAGGCTTTTATTGGGAGAAGTTACGATATTAGGCAACTGTTTGGTTTTTGCTAGCTATCACCGGTCTCAGGCAATACACAGAGAATATTTGCAGTTGTCTTAGCATCGAACGGCAACCTTCTTGATTCAAGAAACTTCAACAGACTTTTTTTGCTTCGTCTATAACCTTGAGTAAAACGAGCTAAAATGGAGGTGAATCGGTTCAGTCAAGAAGAATTGAGCTACGAAATCCTAGCTCGCGGATTGAAGAGAGGTTCAGTGGATGAAATGAGGAAGGTCTTATGTGGTGCGATTAAAAGTGGAAAAATTGGCTCTAGCTTTCCTTCAGCTGTGTATCCAAACACGTTCGCAGAGGACATAGATGCTGTTGAGGGAAAAATTCGGGAAATTATAGGCTCGTTGGAAAAGTTCGATGGCAGTTCAACGTCGAGTGAATATAAAAAGATCCAAACTAAAATTGTGTGGGCCCTGGGTAGGCTTAAGAGATGCCCAGCTAGAAATGTCGAAGAAGTTGAGAAGAGGAAGGCTTTAAATAACGAAATAGTCTCGGCTTTGGGTTCGTTGGATATTACAGCCGAATATAACTATCCACCTGATGAGTCTTCTGGCTCAGAAAGTGACCGAGCTTAATCTATGCATAGTTCGACTATGCGAGCTCCAATTTATAAATGGGGGATAAAATTTTCGGGTGAAAACGGGAAATCACTCAATTCTTTTCTAGAACGGGTAACTGAATTAAGCGAAGCTCGTGGGGTCTCGAAAGAGACACTGTTTAGGTCAGCCTTAGACTTATTTTCTGACTGGGCTCTTATTTGGTACATGGCTTACAAACACCAATTTGAATCATGGAATGACCTTATTCAGGAACTACGCTTAGAATTCTTACCACCAGATTACGATGATCGCCTCTTAGAGGAGATTAAGCGACGCACCCAAGGCCATAACGAGTCAATGGGAACTTATGTGGCGGTCATGTCCAGTTTATACTCTCGTCTCTCTCAACCATTGGAAGAGGCTGAGCGATTGCGCATACTAAAAAGGAATATGAACCCTTTCTACCAAAGTCAGCTTGGCTTAAGCGAAGTTGTATCCATTAAAGATTTAATTGATAAAGGTAGGAAACTGGAATCAGTCAGAGCTTCGGTAGAGGCTTTTATTCCCCCACCTTCTCGACGGAATGGTAGTTTATTAGAACCGGATCTAGCATATGTGGCTCAAAACGAACACCAAGTCTCATCAGCCCAAAATAGGAATAGCCAGCCCTCGTTTCAGTGCTCATATTGTAAAAAGAACGGTCATACCATGCAATTTTGCCAGCAAAGGCGAAAATGTTATGGATGTGGCGCCGAAGAAGTCATAAGAGCAACATGTATGCGTTGCAGGAATAGACCAGGGAATAGTAGGGCAATTGATAAGGGTCCAACTGGTACACGAGGCCCTTTCCAAGAGAGAGGTCCACGTCCTTCGACTTCGAGTAATGAAGCCAATACCGAACTTGCCAGAACTAATAGTATGGGAAACGGGAACAGAGTTCAGCCATAGGCGGCGAGTTGGGCTCTGACGTACACATGGAAGCCGCAGGTGACAACAATTCAATAGATCACGGACCACAGACTTGCGCTAGGGGAAGTGAATTGTTAACAGCTACGCTGGACTATGTGCTTTCACAAGCTAACAACGATAGCCGACCCTACCTAAAAATTTCGGTTTTTCACACAAAACTTTTTGGGCTTCTTGAATCGGGGGCATCTCGCACCATACTTGGTGGATCATGATGGAGGTTGCTTGCAGGCTTAGGATTAGTAGTTAAGAGGCCGATGTAAATTCTGTAACGCTGGCGGATGGGAAAATGATTGATGTCCTTGGAACTGTGCAGTTACCAATAGAATTACAGAATCATTTAAAGGTTTTCGACGTCCTGGTGATTCCATCTTTACCTACTTGTATTATTCTGGGCTCAGACTTCTGGAGAGAGATGGGTATAGTTGTCGATTTACGTAAAAATTTGTGGGAGTTTTCGGAAGAAATGGGGCCCAAGTTTTTATGTTCATTAGAGGGGAAAACGAACCTGTCGTCGGATCAAAAATATCAACTGGAAGCACTATTAAGGGACAACGAAAGCAAAATGGGTAAAGGCTTGGGCTGTTGTAGAGAGGTTCAACACGTTATTGTAACGGATTCGCCACCCATTAAACAACGTTATTACCCGGTGTCACCAGCAATGCAGAAAATTATCAATGCGGAGTTGGATAATATGCTCGAGTTAAGCATTGTAGAGCCTTCAAACAGTCCCTGGTCGTCTCCTATAGTTATGGTTAAAAAGAAGGACGGCACATATAGGTTTTGTATAGATAACCGTAAAATTAATAAAGTGACAAAAAAAGATGCGTATTCGATCCCGTATGTTTCGGCAACTTTGGATAAACTTAGGGATGCCAAATACATGTCCTCCTTGGATATTAAATCTGCATTTTGGCAAATACCTATGGCGGATAATTCAAAACAATTCACTGCATTTACCGTACCGGGGGATCATTTAAAGTGTAATAAGCTTGATGTGTAATATGGTTGATGAGTTCTGGAGTTGGGATGGCTAAAGAGCCGCTGTGTCTTTATTTTAATGAGGCAGAGTTTTGCCTGTATTTATGTAGAAGGCAGAGTATGCCAAGTTATTCTTTATGGCAGAGTATGCTAATGTTTATTTTGGAAGGCAGAGTATGCCAATTTACTCCTTTTGGCAGAGTATGTCGCTGTTTATTTGGAAGGCAGAGTTGCCAATTTACTCCTTATGGCAGAGTCTGCCGCTGTGACGAGAATTAAAAGAACCTCTTCAAAAGTTAACTTAACTCTGTCTTTATTAAATTTATTTATTATTTATACAATTATTTTACATGCTACGATAATACAAAAGGGGGGCATTATTGCAGAATTGCAATAATGCATTGAAAGAATCATTTATGTTGTGTCAGCTTTTCTTATCACAACATTCACATTGAATTATTGAATGATTCACATATAACTGTGGAATTTGTAAAGCGATGACCCCGGGTATAAATATTTTTCTCAATTAAGAATTATGCTTGCATAGCAGAATTAGCTTGCGTTGCAAATTCTTCTTGAGGTCGAGTAACTTTGTCTGTTTTTAATTATTTTTGATTTCAATTTCTGTTTATAATTATTGACCGTGGTCATGGCTTTACATCCTTACCCTTAAAAGAAAAAAAAAATTTTTTTTTGTACATGAGAAGAAAAAAAAATTTTTTGTGTTTATTTACAGATGGTTCTTTTTAAAACTTATTCTTAACTGTTTAGTGTTCTACTCTAAATTATGAAAGTCTTTTAAATTTACATGCCTTATATCTTATTAATTTTATTGGAAATTGAAATAATGCCTTACTTTTTGTTACTTCTATTAAAATAATTATTTTATTAAATGCCCTAATTAATTCTATTGAAATAGCATCTTATTTAAATTTACATTTTAGTAATCTGTTGTTATGCACCTCTTTGGGTTTATTCTTTACTAATACTGTGGAGTTCACTCCTTTTTGTTTAATGATCTTGAAGGGTCCGTCGTAGGGACTTTCATGTTTTTTTCTAGAGTTCATTCTCAAGTATACATAGTCGTTGACGTTAAAATCTGAGGGATTGGTGTTTTTGTCTTTAGTTCTTTTTCGCTCTATCTTAGCTTCTTCCAAGTGCTCTTTGCTCTTTTCGTGGGCTCTTTTTAATCTTTCTCTCAGTTCTCTTGCATAGCTGTGTATGCTGTCTATTTGTTCTTTATTTTTCAGAATTTCTGCTGGAAGTGTTGCTATCTTTCCAAATACTAATTCGAATGGTGTGTAATTCGTATCTGTGTGTGGTGTTGTGTTATAGCAGAATACGTAGTATGGAATTAGCTCATCCCAATTGTCTTCTTTCGAGAATATTCTTAGGTATTCGTTTAGCACTCTATGGTTTCGTTCGATGGATCCTAGCGTTTCGTGATGGAACGGTGTGGATGTGACATGTTTTATGTTTAGAAATTTGCAGATATTCTTAAGTAATTCATTCACAAATTCTGTACCTCTGTCCGTTTTCAGTGTCTTGAAACTTCCATATTTCAAGATGAATCTTTCAACAATCGTTTTTGCCACCGACGAGGCTTCTTTTGTCTCCATTGGGTATGCCTCTACGAATTTAGTTAATTCGCATTGAAGAGTTAGAATATATCTAAAGCCGTTTGACATCCTTAAAGGTCCTACGGTGTCAATTGCGATCGTTTCAAAACTACTGTTCGGTGTATCCGTTATCACTAGAGGTTCTTTTGTGTATTTTTTGTATTTGTTTTTCGCACAGTTATCACACTTGTTTATGTACTTCTTTACCATTTTGTTAAGGTTTTTCCATATATACCTTTGTTTTAATTTATTTATGCAGCGTTTAATTCCAGCGTGTCCACCATGCATGCTGTCATGGTATTCTTTTATTAATTCTTGTTGTTTCTTTGGATTATCGATCCTTGTTGGGGGTTCATAAAGTAGTATCTTCAGTGGTGTTGCCTTACCTCGTTTATTGTTTCGCTGCAGCTTATTGAATTCATCTTTAAACTTATTTATACCAATATGATTAAATATAGCATCGTCTTTTGCGAGTGCTAATTCTTCAATATTATTCTCGTTCATTTCTTGTATCAGCTTCTCCATGATGTAACCAGAGTTGAACATTGGATTGTCGCTGTACTGAACGGTTACCCCTTTTTTTGTTATATTCATTTTTGGCAAACTTTCTTTATTATTCGCATTATTCTGTACATACGCTGTGTGGAATTGTAACTTTTTAATACTTCTTATATCGGAGATGGATGTGCATTCCCATATATATAGTTGGCCTGGCTCTATACTTTTTCTTTTCTTCGTATCGTTTTGCTGCTTTTTCGCCATGTTACGTGTGATAACATTTATTTCTGCCGGTATCATTAACTTTAATTTTTCGGAGTCTATTTTTATTCTTGACAGGGCATCTGCGTTTGTATTCATTTTTCCTTGTTTGTACATTATCTCAAAATCATAATCCATGAGATCTAAACGAATTCTCGTTAGTTTCGAAGACGGGTTCTTATGTGTGATAAGGCTGACGAGCGGTCGGTGATCTGTTACCACCGTGAATCTGTTCCCATAGAGATAGTGTCTAAAAAAATTGATTCCCCAGTGTATACCAAGCAATTCTTTTTCGATTATAGATTTTTTTAGCTCGTGCTTATTTAGTGTTTTACTTGCATAGGCTATTGGCAAATCTCGTCCTATTTCACCTTGCGAGAGCACTGCTCCAAGTGCAAAATTCGAGGCATCCGTCGTTAGGATGAATGGTTTGCTGAAATCAGGATATTGCAAGACTGGTGAAGTTATTAGCTTCGTTTTGAGTGTTTCGAAGGATTTCTTGCACTCTTCTGACCAAAGGAACAGTGTATTTTTCTTTAGGAGTGCATTGAGTGGTCGGGCTATTTCTGCAAAGTTTTGTATGAAGCGCCTGTAATAATTGCAGAAGGCTACGAATCGTCGTACGTCATCCACATTTTTTGGTACTGGATACGTCTTTATTACTTCGTGTTTGCTTAGATCTGTTTGGACTCCATTCTTCGTTATTAAGTGTCCCAGATATAAGACTTCTGGTTTTAAGAAGTTGCATTTGCTTGGATTAAGTTTCAAGTTGTACTGCTGAAGCCTTTTTAATACCTTTTCTAGATTTTGGTTGTGGTTCTTAAGGCTGCATCCATGTATTATTATGTCATCTACATATATGAATGCACCGTCATCCAAGCCACTTAATGCAATTGAGAGCATTCGCTGAAAACTGTTCGTGGATATTTTCAGCCCAAAAGGTAATCTTTTGAATTGATAATGCCCTTGATTGGTTGAAAATGCTGTTAATTTTCTTGAATCTTTCTCGAGCTCCATTTGGTGAAAGGAGTTCGTCATATCAAGTGTTGAGAAGTATTTCGCTCGTCCTAATCTGTCTAGTATGTCTTCTAATCTTGTTAGTGGATATTTATCATTGACCACTTTCTTGTTCAGCTGCCTGAAGTCCACAACTAATCTCCATTTTTTTTTGTCACCTGATTTTGTTGGTACTATCAGGAGTGGTGAGTTGTATGGACTCACTGAAGGTTCAACTATATCATTTCGTATTAGCTTCTCGACTTCTTTGTTTATTTCATTAATATGTGAATGTGGCAGTCTGTAATTCTTTATGTAGATGGGGTTCTTGTCTATTGTATTTATATTTTGTGTGTAAAAATTATTTGTGGTTAACCCCTCGTCCTTCAAGTGAAATACCTCTTGATACTTTCTGCAGAGTTCTTTGATTGAATTCTTCGCATTCTCGTCCAGTCCTTCCAGTTTAAGTTCTTTTAATAATTTATGGAATCGTAAATCGGTTTCACTACTTTGAACATATTGCTTTCTACTTGGTGCTCTTGTTATTCTGTAGTTTTTCACCGGATGTAGCTCTGCTGTGAATGGTTTTAACGTCACCATATGGTTGTTCGTATTTAGTAGCTTTACGTGTTGAAATCCTTCCTTTGGTATAATTGTGTTGCTTAGAAATACTCCTTCTGTTAATTCTTCACCACAAACTAAGCTATCTTCATTGATGCTGATTGAAATTGCTTGGATTATTTCTGTCCTTGCTGGTGTTTTGATTTCGTCTGTAAGTCTACTTATCATGGGTATTGTAACATCGTCATCATTCAGATTTGCAGTTATTGTGAAGGTTTCATAATCTATTTTACATAGATATTTCATTAGGAAATCTCTTCCTAGAATCCCATGTGTGGTTATCGGTGTTCTTGAATCCACTATGTGAAACCTGTGTTCTATGACGTGCTCTTCATATGCTAACTGCAATATAGCTGTACCCAAGGAGTGAGTTTCATTATTCGTTATGCCCGTTATCTTGCATTGGTCACTCCTGTTTATTTCATATTCCAATGCGTTTATTTTACAAATCGAGATGTCTGCACCTGTGTCAACGAGAAAATTTAGTTTTGCGTTTAAGAGTTTGTCCGTCAGCGTTATGTAGTTTGTTGTACAACTCCTGATGTTGTAAATTCTCGAATTTTGTCTTATTCTTGCTGACCTCGTCCTGGACTTTGCGCAGTGCTCGTTTCTTGGAGAAAATTTACCCTTCCTCGTTGGTTTTGCTGGGGGTTTCTGAAAAAATTCCTTCCTCTGTTGTTTTGATAGCTATTCTGCCAAACATTATTTCTATTTTGGCTATTTCTCTTGTTGTTATTGTAATTGTTATTATGTAGATTTACTCTGTTTTGCCAATTAGTGATTCTGTTCTGGTAGCTATTGTTGTTATCTTTATATCTATTGGCATTGATAGTTCTGTTGAAATCTCTGTAATTTTGCATCTGTGTATTATTTCCGTTTTGCCGGTTACGGAGATTTCTGTTGAAACTAAAAATTCTTGTTTCATTCGTCAGAGGATGTTCAATTTGATTTGCGAGGCTTATTGCGTCATTCAGAATTTTCGACTGTGCGGCTAGGATGGTTGGTTTTAGTGCGTCTTTCAACCCATTTTGAAAGGTATTCAATCCTATCTTGTCATTTAGTTTACAGATCACCTCTCTGTGTTCTTCTCCTATCTCATTTATCTGAACTTTGTTCAGGTCCGCGACTATCTCTAGTATCTTATCGGAGAATTCTTGCACTGTCATGTTGTATTGCCTACAACTTGATAGTTTTTGTTGTAGATTCTGTGAACTATCTTTCGTTCTGAATGCTTCTGTCAGAACTCCTTTCAGGTTTTCTAGAGATGTCGGTTTGGCAATTGCAGACATCTTGTTTTGTACTCTTTCGCTTAGGCGTGCTAGCCATACGAATTCAATTAATTGCGGCTGGGCATCAGCCTTCAGCGTCTTGCTGTACATTTCTACGAGGCTTAGAAAATTTGACAGCTCTTTTGTATTGCTCCCAAATTCCGGCAATATTTTTATAGCTACACTCAGATCAAAGGTATTTGTGCCCATTTTTACTTCTTTTTGTATGGTATTTGCCCCTTGATTTGTTTCTTCAGATTCCGAATCTTCGGTGCTATTTAGAGTTTCTTGTGTTTTCTCTTCTAATATCGATTTTAGTTCAATAAACTTTGTATTGAATTTGTTCTGCAGCTCGTCTGCTTGTTTTCCCTTTTGAGTGACTGTTATTAGATCGAAGTCTTTCTTGATCTTTCTGGCTAGAGCTTGCTTTTGTAGCAAATTTCTACTCGTGAATGTTCTCTGTGGATTTTTCGTGAAAGTTTCTAATAATTTCTTTAATTCGATGAAAAGATTCTCGTATGTTTCCATCAGTTTATTTATTTAAATATATTATCGAAGAACCCAAAGATAGTTAACATTATTTTTTAAAGTCATGTGAAATAAAAATTGTTGATTTATTATTTATTTATTTTAAAAGTAATTTTATTGTTCTATAATATCATATTAAATTTACTCTAATGTAATCTAGGACCCATATAACTAACTCTATTCCCAAGAGCTATATTCATAAACTCATAAGTTATAATTATTTTATTATTAAGGGTTTTTAAATAACCCTGATTTTGTTAATATTTTATCACTAACAGCTATTCAATATAAAAAGTTAATTTAAGATGGCTATTCTAATATATTGCCACTCCCCTAGACGTTAGCCATATTATTCACACGTTCTTGTATGTTTTTGCTGATGTATTTGTGCAGCACTCTTTTTCCAAAGTATATTGCGATCATTAATAGGACTAGCAGTATCGCTATCGTTAAAGCAGTCGGTACGTGAAGAATGTCGTGGATAGAAACTGATTGAACTACTGGAGCTGTTGCTGCTGCTGCTGCATTTTGAGCTACAATCACTTCCTTCGATTGTGGCTTTCCCATTTGAGCTTTTTGATTTAACTTTTTTCTTTAAGTTTTGTTTTTGTAGATATCGTAGTTATTCTATATAGCTTTGTTATCTGTTGGCGGAGCTTAACTGCTATACCGCCCCTTTTCTTCTTTGTTTTAGTTTTTTTTTTTCAGTTTATTTACTGATTTCTGCTTCTCTTTGTACTGCGCGATTGTTATCGCTTTCGCACCAGCTGTGGGATTATTTTGTATTTTTTGTTTTTGTTTTTTTGTTTTTTTAGCTATTGTAGTTATGTTTCCATTTGTTGCTTTTCGGCATATTAAGGGCCTTGGTTCCGTCTTCTTACGTACGGTGAAGTCAAAAATTCTCCACTGATGGTTCGTTTCGCAGGGTCGCCATGTAATAATTTTGGCATGTAATATGGTTTATGAGTTCTGGAGTTGGAATGGCTAAAGAGCCGCTGTGTCTTTATTTTAATGAGGCAGAGTTTTGCCTGTATTTATGTAGAAGGCAGAGTATGCCAAGTTATTCTTTATGGCAGAGTATGCCAATGTTTATTTTGGAAGGCAGAGTATGCCAATTTACTCCTTTTGGCAGAGTATGCCGCTGTTTATTTGGAAGGCAGAGTATGCCAATTTACTCCTTATGGCAGAGTCTGCCGCTGTGACGAGAATTAAAAGAACCTCTTCAAAAGTTAACTTAACTCTGTCTTTATTAAGTCAATCGCAGGTTATTTATACAATTATTTTACATGCTACGATAATACAAAAGAATTGCAATAATGCATTGAAAGAATCATTTATGTTGTGTCAGCTTTTCTGATCACAACATTCACATTGAATTATTGAATGATTCACATATAACTGTGGAATTTGTAAAGCGATGACCCCGTGTATAAATATTTTTCTCAATTAAGAATTATGCTTGCATAGCAGAATTAGCTTGCGTTGCAAATTCTTCTTGAGGTCGAGTAACTTTGTCTGTTTTTAATTATTTTTGATTTCGATTTCTGTTTATAATTATTGACCGTGGTCATGGCTTTACAAAAGGTACTTAGCGAAGTTCTAGGAAGATTGCACCAGGCTGGCCTGATAATAAATTATGAAAAGAGTGAGTTTTGCCGACCGGAACTGAAGTATTTAGGGTATGTGGTGGGAGAAAACGGCTTGCAGGTAGATCCCGATAAAGTAAGTTGCATCCTAGATCTAAAAAGTCCGAAGACGATTAAGTAAGTGCGCAGCTTTATTGGAATGGTGGCCTGGTATAGACGCTTCGTCCCAAATCTCCAAACTTTTAAAAAAGGGGAAGAAGTTTCAATGGGACAAAGACTGCGATGTAGCGTTTCAAGAAATAAAAGAGAAAGTAGTTAGTGCTCCTATTCTGTCTTGCCCTGATTTTGAAAAACCATTCGTTGTACACACGGATGCTTCTGGATATGGCATCGGGGCAGTCCTTACTCAGAATCAAAGTGATGGAGATAAAATCATAGCGTACCTAAGCAGATCTTTAAATCGATGTGAGAGAAATTACTCCACAACAGAGCGAGAATGCTTATCTGTTCTATGGGTCGTGAACAAGTTGCGTCCATACTTAGAAGGAACCAAATTTACTGTCATTACAGACCATGCTTCCTTAGTTTGGTTAAGCAATCTAAAAGATCCCACAGGTAGACTTGGGAGATGGGCCGTCAAAATGCAACAATATGACTTCGACGTCGTACATCGGAAAGGAAAGGAACACCTCCTACCGGATTGGTTGTCTAGTTCGGTGCCACTAGTCAATTCACTAGATACTGGAGATTCAGTAGACAAATGTTCTACTTGCATAATGTCTCCGAAAATTTACAAAAAGAAAGAATCTGTTTGGAGACACACTCTTGAATGAGCGTTGGTCTGAGATCAGAGGGAGATGGTAATGCCGGGGAGGCTTTGGGATCATCAGTTGCTTAGGATATTGACCGCGGAGTTGCCTCAGCTCGTATCAGTACAGGAAGGCAGAGGGATACTGGCCGACTGGCTTTTTTAGGTAACCAGCTTGTTGGTGCACCTCTGGTTTCCAACACGGAGAATGATGTCGAAGTTTGGTAAAGGACTGACGGGATTTCAGGGATGTGCCTCCGAGTCCTCACACCGCGAACAGATCAGATTAGCGTGGAAGATTCCTCTCATCCGCCTGGCCTTACTGAAATGCATTTATGGGTCGTGGTTCGAGTCACAATTGGGCGCCCGCTAGCTGAGAAGAAGGTTAATACCAACCAGCTCAGTCGACCATTTTCAGCATCGTCTGTTTCATGACTGAACCATGCAATCCTGCCCTATTATGGTCGAAGGCACACGGAGCAGGATGCTGCTACATGTAAAAACTTGTGTCTATGTAGACGCTGCGGCTTGTCTCGGCTAACCGAACGTCATCTAATTGACAGAGCAGCGCTTCCAGATTGATCTGGTTTGGTGACAAGGAAAAAGAAGATCAGAAACGGAGACGTGCATTTTTGAAGAGCTCTCTATTTTAATAAGCAGTCTCACTATCATGAGTTGTCCAAGCATTTTTTTCACACGTGTGTCTAATTCGTTTGACGGAAAGATTTTTGGTGATTCTTGTGACTCCGATTGCATCAGCCTTTCATTTGGGAAAGTTTTGGCAGATAATTTCCTCGCGGCTGCTCTTGTAAAGTAAAATGCTTAGAATGCGTCTAACTGGATTGATACCTGGGAAGTTTTGGCGGAGAAATTTCAAGTGGTTTTTGTCAAAGAAACGGCTGCTTAGAAAGAGCGAAGGAACGAAGGAATATGGGGATAGAATACGTGTTGTGAGATCCTGTCACATAAGAAATAAGGAAAAATATCTAAGTTGCAGCACAGACGGAGAATCATTCCACGGTGATCGCATTCCTATGGTGCTGAGCTGCAGGTAGCACGTGGAGGTGAGATGATAACACCTGGACTTAAAATAAGAGCAGGGGACCAACTGTCGTATCCCACGCTCGCGGGACTTCCACGTCGATTAACATAGTCACTTGATTGCAGCACAGATCTGGTTTCAATCTGTCCTTGGAGCTTTGATAAGTACATTTTCATACTACTCCGAAGAAGAATTGTCGTATTTGCACATTAACTCAGTCTCTTTCAATATGTCACTTACTGCCTGAAACACAAATCGCAAATTACATAACGCTGTTCACAGCTTAATAGAATACGCATTTTAAGTGACATAACACAATTTTAAGTTGCTTAGCAGTGTCAAATTCTTTACCGTTTAAGTTTCTTTAATATAGTTATATATATACAAATTTTTACATATACCTTATGTTATTACTTTAGTACTCGTGTCTGAATACCTCTATTGAACTAGAAGTAGTGCTCTGGATCGAATAGAAACTCAGGAAAACATTGATAGACTCACGTACTTGAGTAGGACACTGTTGCAGGAATACAATCTTAGCTGAGATTATAATCGTATCATACACATTATGAGCAAATTATAAGATATGGTGAATATGTAGAGTGAATTGTACAAGTGATATGGTCCTTCCGCCCTAGGTCAGCCGGAATTAGCTAGTTACGTATTGAGTTCGAGAGTATTATGCTCTCTAAAGAGAGCGGGATATATGTTCTATAGTATCACGTTTAATACAGCCATAATTATTATTTATATATTTCTTTCACACAAAATTTTTTTTGTAAAGGAAATCCGGGCGAGACATTGCTTGCGTCGGTTAGATCCACTTACAGGTACGCAGGTGCTTTCCAGGAGGAGAAACGTGCTCTATTGGACCTGAAGGTAATTTGCATACCCTTTCTGGGATTTCCGATTTTTGGTCTAACCTTTGATTTGAGATTTTGTAAAAAACAATAATTATATTTTGATGCTATATAATTAGGAATAACTAATAACGATATTTTAATGCTATATAATTAGGACAAACTAATAATTATATTTGGATGCTTGATAACTAGTTCGAATTAAAAACCTCTAGAACAGGCTAAGACAGCGTTTGAATTATTAAGAAATATTCAATGTTATGTAGAATTAGCTCAGGCCGAACTCTTACAGGCACCTTAATTCATAATATGTATTAGTCCAAGTGCTACGCGGTGATTGTAGGTGACATAGTTAAGCTTATCATTAATTTTAATTGGTATATTGATTAGAAGCTGGACGTAATAATCGCTTGGGAATGCCTATGGATGTTTGTGAATAAATCCAAGTTTGAAACGTAAGGATGCAGTAAGCTTTTAGTTCTCTTCAGCTCTCCTGGAGCCATCTCTCAACTGCGATGCTAAATTAGACCCGCTCCTTCACTCTCTCTTTCAGGGCAGCTCAGGGACACTGAAATAATTTGCTGCCCTGAGTGTCAAATGGGTGGATGGGGCAAGGAAGCCGAAGACTCAACATTTTTGACTTTCATGTAATTATGGATAAGTTGTGTAAAGGTCCCTTCTTGACTGGATGTATGCGAAGGCATTTTCTTGGCATGAATTTTTTTGTATATGGCTGTTGGGAACGGAAGGATTTTCGTGGAACCTCCCGACACTCTCCACCAATAGCCGATGCGAGCTAGCGTGCCGCATTGCATGTCAACGCTGTCTACCGAGTGATCTGTTAGGTCATACTGCCAGTCTGGACTTCACGTCCAAGCCAATAATTCACATAGCTCTATAACAAAGAATCGTGTTTCCTACCTTTTTTATAGAATATTATTCTTGTCAGGGATAACCTGAATTTGCTATGATATTATACAGAACATAATTCTGGTCAAGGTTAACATGAGCTTGTTATCATACACCAGATAATTCTGGTCAGGCATAAACTGGGCTTGCTATTATACACAAGACAATTCTGGTCGGGGATAACCTAATTCTCCTATCCCTACATACGGAAGATAATTGTGGTCAGAGACACTCTGAGTGCCCGATTCTTTCTATATAAGCATTTTGCACGCAATAGCAAAAACAGTTTTGCTACTCTTCTGCTTGTACGCAAGAGCAAACAGCATTTTGCTGCCATTCGAATTTCGTTACTTTTCTGCTCGCACGCACTAGCACCAAGAATTTTGCTACACTTTTGTTTTCACGCAGTAGCAGTGTCACATGTACCATTGCAGTTTATTCTGTTAACAGCAAATTAATTTTTATTTGAATTATTGTTAGTAGTTTTAAGTTTATTTTAATTGAATTTTCGTGATATTAGGTTAAGCATTTGAATAATATAATATTTGGAATATTAATAAAATTTTATAATTGAATTGTTAAAAAAAACTTAGTTGTCCCTAATAATGGCTCTGCTCCGTCATGATCGAGACTAGATTTTACATTGGTTCTTCAAAGCCGTATAGCTCAGTCAGTCAAATATAAAAACAATATATTGCTTAATAATATCACGTAAGTCAATCCTTGTTACACGCCGTTTTTATGCGCGTACTACGCCGGCAAGCTGGAGGTGTGAGTCGGATAATTAGATGTCGGTCGCAGAGCAGCCTAGGGAACTTTTCTTACAAGGGGCGAGCCAGTCGGCTCGAGAGGATATAATAGAATTTTGTATTCAAATTAACTAATAAATAATAAATACACAATACGTCGGAAAACAGTTCTTATCTCTGTGTTCCCTTCTTTTTCCATTCAACTTTCAGTCGACCTTCAAGACTTTCTCATCTCTACTACCTCGTTCTCCTTCCCAGTTCAATTTAAACTTTCCTACAAAACGCCAAACATACATACTGGAAGCGATTCTCTACGTACTCTACTTGGCAACTACACAACTAGAACTGACCGCTGCACCTACCAGAGGTTCTACATTCCCGCAGACAGCCTCCTATTATGGCCTTTTCCGGCAGTGTTTTAGATCGGGGACCATTATCATATTATACATATGATTATTACTAGGCTGTTGTGTTTATTCTGGGCTACGATCAGCTCGGCCAAATGGAATAATATTTTTCTTTTTTTATCTTTTAGGTCTTTTGAAATTTTATTTTGAAAAATGCGCGTTTGTTTCTTTACGTTATGCTGAATGCTATTGTGAACTGTTTTTTCCTTGTTTTTCTTCTTCTTCTTTTTCAGGGAAGAATTGTGGTTAGCTTTGACCAAGTGATCATGTAAGTCCATTTACGTTACTCTACTGCGAACTGAAATAAGCGCTGTTTTCTACGATTATAAGATACTACTTTTCAGATATGTTGTAGCCTCGCAAGCCGCTTCATGCAATTTCTATGTACTAAACTATTGGTACATGTGAGAGCTAGTCTCGTTCGTGGGAGAGAGTGCCGGTTTTTAATGGACAACTCAGTCTTTTCAAATTCAAATATAAAATTTTATTAACAAATACTTCAATGCTTATAACTATATCACAATTCATTTACTAAAATTCAGAACTAAAAACTAACCTACAAACTACTAAAAATTCAATATAAAATTCAACAAAATCCAAAATAAAATTAAAAATTTAGTGTAAAATCCAAAGACTCGCGTAGTCTGCCTCCTCTAATTCGTCTTATTCTAGGAAAAAGAAGAAGAAGAATTAATCGTCTATGAGAAAAGTATTCTTATATAAATTTAAGAGTGCTATTTTTTAGGCACACGGGCAGCAAATGCTACTATATAAAAGAAGAAGATTGCAGATTATTCTCTGCGGCAGAATTATTCTTCTGCTTATACGTAGGCAACAAGATGCTAGTAAAAAAAAGAAGATTGCAGATTATTCTCTGCGGCAGAATTATTCTTCTGCTTAGGTGTGGGCAGCAAAATGCTATTATAAAGAAGTAGATTGCAGATTATTCTCTGCGGCAGAATTATTCTCTGCGGCAGAATTATTCTTCTGCTTAGGTGTGGGCAGGAGATTGCAGATTATTCTCTGCGGCAGAATTATTCTTCTGCTTAGGTGTGGGACGGAAATTGGAAATATGAGGAATTTCAGATTATTCTCTGAAGTATAGAATTATTCTTCTATTTTGGAGGTTGGGAATAATATTCTTGTTAATCGGATTATTCTCCGAATCAGATGAGCTCCGAACCAAGAATGATTTTCTGCTGCGGCTCGTCGGCTTTATATAGCCGCCGCATCCAGTTATGAGCTTTCGCCTCTCGGTGTTGCCCTAGCGACGTTTATTGAATTGATGACTGAGGCGAAAACAAATGATTTGACGTAATGTCATTTGCTGTCATCAAAGATGTAAGTATACAGAGGGATGTACCTATAACTTGGTAAGATTTGATCCTTTTTTTGATTTATTAATTAGTTATTAATAATTTTGGCCTGTTTCCAGATCGGATAAATATCGAGACTGTCATCGGAAGTGGATTATTTATTGGAGGATAATTTACTTTAGATAAGTATTTGATTTTTGTTGTATTTATTTGGTAAATGAATACTTTGTGGTTTTTTTTTTGTATTTGTAGGAAATTTCGTGGAAACTAAGTTATGTTGGAGAATTGGATTTTACCAAAGCGGTGAGGATGAAGATTAAACATCTATTTATGTGACGACTGAACATCCTCCCGCCTCCCAAAAAAAAATTGTAACATTTTTATTTAGAAAAAAGAAAATAAACTTACGGTTGGTTGATGATAGATGTGTAATTTCTCCCTTTTCTTTTTCATTTTCATCTCCACACCTCCAGGAAGACTAATAAAATAATTTGCCTTCCTAATTTTGTCCCAAGGTGAATGCGTTGCTTCGAGTAGCTTAATCACGATCGGCGTGGCAATAATCTTCCCAGCTAGGTCATGTGGTATTCCTGCATTTTGATCCGCTGGCCTTCCATTGTTAGTGGGAGAATCTTGGAATAGCTTTGGTGGAGTTATCGGCTGGTTCGACAATTGTGCTGGAGGAGTGATTGGTATATCCATAAATTCGACTGGAGGCTCAATAATTGTTGCTGAGGTAACAGGTGCTGAGGCGCTTTTATACCTTTAGTATTTTTAGTGGACGTTTGTAAATGTTTTGGGCCAACTGCTCCAGTCTCTTTGACAGGCGTTATTGTGTTTAAGTCTTCTGGTAGACCTGGTAACGTTGCTGTTGTTGGTGGTTTCTGTTTAAGGTTCCGTTGTTGAGTCACGAATTACTGGGTGGTGTTTCTTTGGCCTTGGTTTAGCCCTCGGGGTGTTGTTCTCTGAGTATAATTCTGGCATATTGAGTGATGTAGTGCTCGTTGCAGTAGGCACCCTTGGCTGTGTTTGCACACGAATTCCTGGATGACGTTCCTTGGACCTTGGCTTGAACTTGAGGCTGTCGTTTGCTTTAGGCTTAGTTTGAAATTGTTTCAGATTAGGCGCTGCTGGCATTGACTCAAACGGTCTGACTATTTTTCGTACTGGAATAATTTCATGTGGTGGTGGTTTCACTATTGCCGACTGGAGCCTGCGTGCCTTATTCGGTGTTGGTGGCAGAGTGCTGATAGGCCTGATCGGCTTGAAGGGAGCCAGTAATTCTGGTGGAGTTGGTGATAGACCTGTATCCACAGAATCCAAAGATTCTGAGTTGAAAATTTCCAACAGCTCATCCATGGACGAAAATAAAACAAATGAAAAAATGAAAAAACTGAAAAAATATAAACGAATTCAAAAGGAATAAAAACCACTACGCGCACTTGTCAACTTTCAAATTTGAAGTGACTTTTGGCGGATACTGGATTCGTTTATATTTGAATATAACGGGTGTTTTGAAATTTGGTAATGCCAGAGAGCAATCGATTTTGGTGGGGATATTTTGATATTTATTAGGATGATTTGGTGAAAGGGAGAGGACAAATTTTTGAAATTGGACGGGTGAGAATATTTTTCGGGGTTTTAATTGAGACTGCTCTCACTAGATTGTTGTGACCAGTGTGAATATCAATAATTCTACCTAATGGCCATTTTCCGATGGGAGTATGATCATCTTTTATTAGAACGAGAGTTCCTATTTGTAAGTTTTCCTTTTCTATCTTCCATTTATGTCGTTGGTGCAATGTGTGTAAGTAATCTCTTGACCATTGTTTCCAAAAATTGTGGGAGAGAGATTGGATGTGCTGCCATTTCTTGAGAGGATGTTGTGGGTTAAGTGGGGGTTGTTCTAGTACGGTGAGATTGTGACGACCTGTCAGGAAGTGTCCAGGAGTGAGAATATTATAGTCTGTTGGATATATTATAACGTTTAATACATCTAAATTTAATTTTTAAATTTGGATTTAGGTATTAATTATAAGCACAAAAAAAAAAATAAAAACTGCAAGTACCCAAATACAAACGAAACCGAGCTGTTCTGTCGAAATACACTGCTTGTAAAGGATGTTCTTCTAGGCTTGACTCAGCACCTCTCTGCACAACAATAATAATAACTGTATCTTCCGCGCCAAAGCTCTGTGTCAAAACTGCCCCTAACCCGTACCCTGATGCGTCCCTGTAAATTATAAAAGGGTGGTCGAAATATGACCAAGTCAATATCGGTGCACTTATTAAATTCTCTTTTACTTTTCGGAACACTTCTTCACATTTCTGAAACCATTGGAATTTTTTATTTTCTTTTTCAATAACTCGGTGATGGGAGCTAACAAGGTTGAAAAGTTAGGCATGAACCTTCTGTAAGAATAAATCGACATACCTCAGATACGTTCTTAGGGCTCGGTATTTCTATAATGCATTGCATTTTCTTGGGATCATCCTGCAGAGCATGTTCATCAACTACGTTTCCTAAGTATCTGAGTTCGAGCCTGCAGAATATGCATTTTTAGAAAATTTTAACTAGCTCCGCTTCTTGCAATCTATTTAAAACTTCTCCTAATACCGTCTTGTGTTCCTCGAATGATTGCGTCACAATGATAACATCATCCAAGTATACAAATACTTTACTCTCTAAATCTTCCGAAAGGACGCGGTCGAACAGACGTTGCCAAGTAGCTGGAGATTTCCTCAATTCGATTGGAACTCTGCATAACTGAAACAAATCTTTACCAGGAATGATAAATGCCCTATACTGTTTAGATTTCTCCTCGAGGGGAACCTGCCAAAATGCTGATTTTATGTCTAAGGAGCACATATACTTAGAATCGCGTAATTTATCCATCGTAGGGGACACGTACGGAAGGTGGTATGCATCTTTTTTCGTCACTGCATTCAATTCCCCAAAATTCCACGTAAAATCGGTACTTGCCATCTTTCTTTTTAACAAGTACCACCTGCGACGCCCAAGAAGTATTTGATTGTTCAACAACCTCTGCTTCTAACATTCGCTCGAGTTCTGTATTTAATACTTTGTGGATTGCTGGCGAAACCGGGTAGTATCTCTGTTTTATTGTTCGTGAGTCTGCCTAAATCCTATGCTCCACTTTATTTCTACAACCGAACTTTGTGCCCATTTTAATCTTTGCCTGCTCAACGATATCATTCAATTCCCCTTCCTGTTCTAGTAATAATTTAGATTGACTTTGCAATGTACAGACATGAACATCTTCTTCAGGATTCGCAGATTACCACTAATTCTCTTTTAAGTTGGCTTGAATAATAAAATCTCGCCAAAAATCTATACCCAGGATGATAACTTGAGAAAGTTCGGGGATAAGTAACACTTCGCAAACCTTAACTCATTTTTCTAGCGCAATAGGCAAGCTAACTGCTCCGAAAGCACTCACCGCCAACCCATTTGCTAAATTTACCTTTTTCGTACTTGCCTCTCTTATGCTCAGCTTCATATACTTTAATCATTCTATGCCGGGTCCTCGGATTATTTTCCGCGAAGCCCCTGAGTCGAGTAAACTGCAAATACTTAAGCCAAATATAGATATTTTCAGGTGAGGCCCCACATCTTTGCCTACCATCGCAACGATATAATCCATTATCGTGTTCAGTGCAGTTCCCTTTCTTCTACTAAACTCTTTCTTTGCATTCCCGAATAGCTCGCGGCTTAATGCTGAGCGCTCGATTCACCGCTCAATGTCGAGTTCCGATCTCGTTTCCCGATATCTTGCTGCTTGATGATCGGCGTTACTTCTGGTTACATATTGAACGAATTAATCCTGGTGCCCCACACCCGAAACACCTAAAATTCTATTTACAAAATCGCGCAATATGACCAGTCTGATTACATTTGAAGCATTTCAGACTATAATAGCTAGATGGTGAAAGTTGAGATATTTCCCTTCTTATAGGAGGGTCTGTAGAAACATAGGCTAAATCGGGTTCCAGAATAAGATTACGTCGCCTCGAAGTAGGTGGTATGAACTCTTCCACATAATTACGGATGGCCTCCAGGCGTCTACCTAAGTCAACCAACTCTTGAGTGGTATTAATTTCAGTCAAATCCATTTGCGTCTGGTGGAAAGGAGCTATACTATGCTTCAGAATTCTAAGTTGTTTTGCTTCTGTGAGAGGATTAGACAAACGCTCAAACATATTGGTCATTATGGCCGTATACTTGCCCATTGATTCTTCTTTTCTTGGTTTTTTTTTTTTTTTGAATTCCTCAATCAACCGATCGTCGTAGTGCGATGGCAGGAATTCCTTTTAAGTTTCTTAACAAGGTCAGCCCACCAGTGGAAATTAATCTTATTAGCTCTGTATCATAAAAGCGCCTGACCCGAGAGTAGACCCAGAGCTGATCGAAATAGTTGCTTCTTATAAATTCCTCGCGACTCCGCCAATTCATTTACTCTTTCCAAGAAGGAGTTAACTAACTGTGAGTGCTCACCGGAAAATTTTATTTCCCATTTATATAAAGGTACTGGATGGCGAGCTCTTGTTCATGTATTTGCTTTTTCTGATACGTTTTCGGCTTCATCCGACAGATCGTTTTCATCGCAGTCACCATCGGCCTTGTTACGTAATATGCCTAACGCTAGAATTAACTTGGTTTGAATCAACGACTTGTCTCTTTTTTCTTCTTCGCTTAAGGCGGTAACTCGGTCGGTTCTGACAAGAGCCCATTCGACCTTTGTTAGAAATTGTTTTGTAGTCTGATGCCCAAGAATCACCTACAAAGTCTTCCACGAATTCGTCAATTTCGTCTATATTTTTAGTTAGGGCATGTTTGTTCTCTTCGATGGAATATGAGAATGGAGTGACCGTGAAGGTCTTACCTCCTTTTTGTGTCTTTAATGGTGATCGGACGATAACCCTCAAATCATCAACTATACCTGTTGTCAGTCCCCGGATGGCAAGTTCGTAGATGAGTCCGTCTTGTCTCAATCTATTAATCTCCATTTATTTGTTTGTGTCTGCAATAAACCCTGTTCGTGAATATCAGTTCAATAATAACTGGTAACTGACTAGACTTTACGCGTATGTAAGACCTTTGGCACGTTCAGGTATTTAATAATGCCACGCTGACAAAAACGAAAACTGGCGGTAGGTATACAGTACACTACCGATATCAGTGAAATAACTTCAACCGTTTTATTGAATAAATCCTTATGAACGCTAATTTCCTTGGAACAAAAATACTTTTACTGCTATCTATATATGTATGTACGTGGGTTAAAATTCCAACAGAAGTAAATTGTATTCAAATCCAACTAAGCAAAATTATTTAATAACAACTCCAGTCATATGAACTATTCGAAAAGCAGAAATGTGCCCCAAATGAAAGAAATAAAAAAAATATACTGAATTGAAAACTACTTAGAATGGATCCGTTCTGATATGTCAAAAAGCTCTTACGGCTATTTTGCCGGTTTTTTATTCCTTATTTCTCCCAGTCTTATCGTTATTTCAAACTATCTTAAAATCAATACTACTAAGAAGAGTGGATTGAATTGGAAAGACTATTTATCCAGTATAGTATAATGTCCCTTTAGCATCATCAGCGCCTTTTATATTTACATATATACATATGTACCTATATATTGGAAAAAGCATTAAATTTCATCTTCTCTAATGTTTACTTATACCGAAAGAATAATACTACGGTCTAATACTCAAACTGACATACAGCGAATAAAAGTATTTCAACACAATATTACACTTACTTTCAAACTAAATAAAGAAACGAAAAGTTTAATTTTTACTTGATAATTACTCAAGTATGCAAGTATTCTAAACACAGTACTGCAACAAGCTACATACATATTTCCTCCCAAAACGTAAACAAAACAATTTTTTTTTTAAATGCCTACGTCATTCCAACAAGATCGGCAAAAAGAGCTCATCCATAGGAAACTAGGGCAAATGTTGTCATAGGTCGGAGTTCAGTGAACTTGTAACTGAGGTAAATAACCTATTATGTGTGAGAGATGGATTTATCCTATACTAAAATGTCACCATCTGTACTTGCTTTCGCAATAAATTTCTTTGCCACTCGAAAATAATTCCTTGTTATACTGATCTTCGCAAAGCTATCCGTAGCATCACCGGTGGTAACTATTAGTTGTGCCGCTTAAAACTTATGGCCACAGTAAAATTTTCGGTTTCGTTATCTTTGCAGTATTGTTTACATCTATGTATTGAATATGATTGAAGTTGAAGTGAGATGAGAATAAACACAGAAATGGATTATGTGGCATCGTGCATGAAAAAAATTTTTCGGCAGATATTCTTTATAATACTTACGAGTATTGTAAATCATCGGCGCTTGCAAATATAAAATAAAAGTTTCAAAAACAAAAATTGGAATACAGCCGCGCTACTGTGATATATGTAGGTACCTGAAAAGGAATAATAACCATACATAGCGACTTGGACTTTAAAGAAGTTATTTCCACTCAAAATAAATAAAAATTTTCACTTAAGAATAATTTATAACATATATATGTAAGTTCAGCTCACATACATACTTATACTCACTGATTTTGTTGCGCTTCTCTTGATACAGTTGCTTCCAACAAACATGTGTTGCGAAACTTCTGCCAAATTCACCGATAATTTAATTAGATTTTATATTGAATTTTATTTATTCTTTTAAGTAAAAGAACTGCTGTGGTGCCTGCTGTCGGGCCCCAAGTGGGGCGTCAAAATGTTACACACATCTTTTATGCGCGTACTATGCCGGGTAGCTGAAGGTGTGAGTCGGATAATTACTTGTCGGTCCCAGACCACCCAAGGGCACCACATGGTTTTTGAGTCCACGATCTCTAGTTTATTTGGGAAAATAGAGAAACCAAGGTTTAAAAAAAAAGAAAGCACTGACCATTGAACACAATAATTTCTTTAAAAAAAATATTTTATTGCAAGGGGGCGAGCCAGTTGTATTCAAATTAACTAATAAAAAAGAAATAAACAATATGCCTGAAAACAGTACTTATCTTTAATCTTCTGTGTTGCCTTCTTTTTCCGTTCAATTTTCAGTCAACCTTCAACACTCCTTCATCTCTACTACCTCGTTCCTTCCCTGTTCGATTGTCCTTCCATTTTGCAATTTATTTTTATCTCCAACTGCTTACTTATATATTGGATCTTCTTTTAGTTAAGTACCAAAATTTTCCTACTTTCTACGTTTTTTCTGTTTTTAATCTTTACCACCAAACATAGAAACTAGAAGTGATTCTATAGAAACTTTACTTCACAACTACACAACTCGAACTGACCAGAGGTTCTCCATTCACGCAGCCAGCCCTCTATTATGGCCTTTTCCGGCAGTGATTTAGATCGGGGACCATTATCATATTAGACTTATAGTTATTACTGGGTTTTGGTTTTGCTCTGGGCTACGATCAGCACAGCCAAATGTTTTTCTTGTTCTAGGATTTTTGAAGTTTTATTTTGTGTGTCTCTTTACGTTATGGTGGATGCTATTGTGATTGTTTTTTTTTTTTTGCTGTAAGAATTGCGGTTAGCTTTAACGAAGTGAGGATGAAAGTCCATTTACGTTACTCCACCGCGATTTAAAATATGCACTGTTTCCTACCATTACTGTATTTCTATGTACCTAACTATTGGTACCATTAATTTCAAATGGATTAATACCCACTCTACTTACTTACAATTCAATTCACTAACTAAAATCAACTTACACACTAGTTCCAATATAACTAATTAAAATTCTCTAAAATAAATTTATTAATCTACTAGTCTCTGTTACTATTAAAACAACACTCAGCTGTATCTACTTAACTCTATCTACTGCTATAGAACAATATAAGCTAAAACCGTACAATATGTCCTATAACTATTTTGTTCGCAGTTGATTGTTAATCCCTAGGGATATGCAATCGACGATGGTATTTTGTAGCATACTTGCATGCGTAATAAAATTGTAGCAGCAACATGGACCGTAAACTGATGAGGCAGTTTCCACTTTTAGATTTAAATTCCACTGCAACATGAATGATTGGCCTGATAGGTCTACCATCGTCTCTATCTATGTATGGTGAGGATTCCGATTCTTACCTCTCTCGAATATCCGAGCCTTATGTGTTTCCTGTGGTTTAACAAGGTGATTCTCCACTCTGATACCCCGGTTAAGCATAATTATAAGTAATAATTGATCCTTAATATAAAAATCTTTTGGAGAATCAATTCTTTACACGGCCGACAGTTAAGGAACGAACACACACAGGTAGGTCATGCTCGCATGCTATAGAAGAGCACACTTGTCAGTCCACCTTTTCAGGACATACTAGTATTTGAGAGTAACAGCCTCTCCATACGAAATGCCGCAAAGCAACCAATCCGCTTGATCAGATGATGGTGGCGAAACCATCGATCCTATACCCGAAATAATTAAGTCTCAACTGGAGATCAAAGAGTCAATGTCAATGTCAGGCATTCAAGAGAAGGAATAAACAAAACTGTCAAATCGACAGAACAGCGCTTAAAAGCGTTCACTGAGTATTGGAAATAATTCCAAACACGCCGTTGCGTAACTCAAAAGATAACGACAAAAGAAGATCTCCAGCTAGATTATTTCACGTTAGAAATATTTGGTGAGGTGCAGGAAAACTACATTGAAAAAGTAGGCGGCATGGAAGACCACATACACACACTAACAACAAAAACATCTGTCGGAAATCCTCCCCATACACAGACAACATCTGCTAGCACAATTTCATATAATAGTGATGGACTTTCTACAATTAAGCTGCCGACATTCAATGAAAAATGTTTTAAATGGATCTCATTTCATGATTTGTTTAACTCAGTAATTCATAACAACAATTATTTGAGAGACGTAGGGAAATTATATTTCTTAAAAACGAATTTAATATGAAAAGCTGAAATATTGATCAGACATTATGAAATTTGCGATGCATATTATCAACCAGCTTGGAAACTTCTAAAGGAACGCTACTCAAACAAGCGAATCCCAGTCAATGTACAATTAAAAAAATTATTGTCTCTCCCAACCATAAACCATGAGACTGCCGACAATATAACATAACGGAGGTATTACCGGCACTACAAAATTTAAAAATAGAAACTGAGAATTGGAATCCAATAATTACAAATTTAACGGTAAAAAATTGCTCACAGGTACGCACCAATTGTGGGAAGAGAGCTTATAGAGTAGCACAAAACTGCCAGAATAAAACACATTAACAAAATTCCTAGAGTCTCGCTTCAGAACTCTCGAAATCATAGGAAGCAAAAGTACGACATCAAATGCGACACAGAGCAAACCATTCTCACCTACAACAACGCATGGACTCTTAAATAAATCCAAGAAGGGCCATATAATATTTCACTGTCCAACATTCCGAACTATGTCCCCCCAACAGCGACACAAAGTTGTCTCAAATAAGCATTTATGCAAGAACTGCTTATCATCTAACTGTACAAATTCCAAAAAGGAAATAAATATGTTATCATTAGCTGGGGGTTTCCAACTCTCTGATCTGATCCAGTTCAATTTTATGTACGCAGAAAAATAGCAATAGGTCACGCATTGTTGTTGTTTTACGTACATGAAATTGATCCGGATCAGATCAGAGAGTTAAAAAAAACACGCAGCCATTGTAACAGAAATCACAATACCCTGCTCCACTACGATAAAAATTTCGTAAATAAATCACCCAATCAGCTTACCAAAAACTCCAATATGAAAGAAAAACAATACTCACCCGCCGATAGAAATAATGACCAACAAGTTCAAAATTTTCTAACGTCCACTATAAAGAGAGTACTACTCTCTACAGCTTTGATAAATATCACAGCACCATCTGGAATCACAATAATGTTTAGAGCACTGATCGATTCTGGATCTCAGGTTTCTATTTTAACTTTGAGGTCTTTAAGCGACTACAGCTTAAAGGACTCCCAACCACCCATCAACTAATTGGACCTGATACAACGCCCATTAATACAGCGGTAAAGCAGACAACCGGGTCACCACACATTCACTACATAACATGCTCAAAATAACAAGCAACTTCCTCGTGATAAGACATATCACAGACTTGCTGCCTACCTAAACTGGAGACACATTAACAATCTCTTAGCAGATCCCAACTTCTCGATTCCAGGAGAAATTGACAATCTTCTTGGAGGAGAGGTTTACGCCGCCATTACTAAAAATGGAACAAGAAGAGGACCTGACAATGCAACCACAGCCCAAAGCAGAGAATTGGCCTGGATTCTCATAGGAGCAATACCAGAAGCTAAAAGCACTATTACAAACGTACAACATACAAGAATGCAGCAGTTTTGTATCTAAAAATATACACAGATCAGAGCTCCAGAGTACCACTAATAACAGCAAAAACCAAGGTCACTCCAATAAAACCAGCCTCTATTCCTCGCTTAGAGCTATGCGGTGCCGTTCTTCTTTCTCGACTCATCAAGCAAGTTACCATCGAATTGGAACTAGAAAGGGTTAAACTGATAGCTTGGAGAGACTCCAATATAGTTTTATCATGTCTACATAAACACCCCCACATCTGGAAAACTTTCTTGGCCAATCGTATATCCTCCTCCAAAGACAACTAAGTTGATGTAGCATCCAGGAATATTCTGCTAGACATCTTAGTTACTATTTTAATGGGGTGGAATGGCCCTAACTGGCTGCATCAATATAAAAAATACTGGCCTCAACAATCTTTGGATGTACATACCCAACTAAAACTTACAAAACCAAAGGTTCTCACTACTACTGTCGACGAATAAATAATTCTACTAAATAAATATTCTTTTTTTAAAAAAACCATAAGAATAACTGCATACTACCTCAGATTTATAAACAGCACGCGCAAAATACAGTCCACTACTCAATATTAATTAGGCTCTGAGTTAAAACAGGCCAAGCGATGTCCAAAAAATTTCCTTTTCCACCGAAATTTGCCATTTACAGAAGAATTTGCCCCTTCCTAAAAAGAGTCGAATTCTCTCCCTCAATCCCAACCTCGACTCTGAAAACAAGTTAAGAGTTGGAGGTCGGCTCACAAATTCTCAATTGAATTACGACCAACAACGCAATACAATTCTCCCCACTAATCACCACATAACCAACATTCCTATAGACTATATACATCATTATACTCTACATGAAGGCACTCAACTAATATTGAGTACTATAAGAAACCTGTATTGGATAATGAATGCTCGTAGTATGATTAGACATCGCATCCACAAATGTGTCGACTGTTTTCGATTCAATTCTCGGCCTAGTACTCAGTTCATTTGCTCTCTACCTACAGCTAGAACCAGCAAATCCTTGCCTTTCCAATACACTGGGGTAGATTACGCAGTCCCGCTTGATATGGAAACTTCCACACTAAGAGGACCGAAAACTACTAAAGCATATACATGTCTGTTGGTGTGTTTAGCCACTAAGGCCATACACATAGAGCTCGTCTCTGATTACTCAACACCAGCTTTCCTTGCTGCTGTTAACCGATTTGTTGCACGGAGAGGTCTTTGCTCACACATCTACTCGGACCAAGGAACAAATTTCGTAGGAGTGAATCGAATATTACAATCAAGTTTAGAGCAATGAATCAAAGCAATCGAAGTCAATTTTACCATCGAACTTGCAAACCAAGGTATAACTTGGCAATTCAACCCTCCTGCAGCACCTTACAATTAAAGATAGAAAACTCGCATACGAAGAACTCTCCTCTGTCCAATGATCCAAGTAACTACAATATCCTCACTCCCGGACAGTTCCTCACTGGTCGACACAATTTCACCATTTAGAACTCCCCGCTAACTTAATGCACTAAAACATTCTCTCAAGAGATGGCAGCGCATCCAATTCCCCTACAACAACTTTTGGAAGCAATGGTATAGACGTTACTTCCACACATTACACCAACGACATAAATGGCAGACTGAAAAAGAAAATTTAAAAATCGGGATTTTGATAAAGGAATACCAAATACCCATTGGAAAATGGCTATTAGGTCGAATTACTAAAATTAATATTGGCCATAATAATTTAGTCAGAGCCGTAACTATAAAACTGCACAAAATATTCTCACAAGTCAGATTTCAAGAATCTATCCTCACTCATCTACCAATATCCCCTGACAGTCATCAATAACTATCCCCACCACAATCTAATTCTCTCTGGCAGTACCAAATGCTAAACCACTCGTTTAATTAAAATAAAAACCATTCCAAAACCCGCCAAAAGTAACTCCAAGTTTCTCTCGAGTTCGATTATATTTTTTATTTTTGAATTCTTTTATTATATTTTTTTACCATGGATGAGTTCCTGGAAATTTTTAATTCAGAATACTTGGATTCTGTAGATGCTGGCCTATCCCCTACGCCTCCAGAGCTACTGGCTCCCTTCAAGCTAATCAAGCCCGTAAGCTTACTTCCACCAACTCCAGCGAAGAATCACAGATTATAATCGGTTGTTGTTTGGCCACCACCCCACGAGACTTGCCACTGAAAAGATAGTGCAGGCCGTTCAAGTCGATGCCAGCCAGACTTGATCTCAAATGACTGCAGACCAAACCTAAGGCAAAGGACAGGAATTTAGGTACACACTCAGCCAAAACTGCCGGCAATAGCACGTTCTGTACTACTGGATATACCCGAATTGCATACAGCAATGAGCAGCAAATCTCAAACCAAACTGAGGCCAATAGATCGTCGCTCAGAAGTTGCAACACAACTATGTCGTCCCGTACAAACCAAAACAGCACCAAGTATGCCGAATTTAAACGAAAAAATGCCCACCGAAGCACTCAAGATAGGCACCACAATGCCATCAAGGAAGATACCAGGATTGAAGGCATCACCAACGCAGATCATCAATCTGCCACTGGAGGACACCATTATAGATCCACCCACTCAGTCTAGGGATCTCCCGATTCAACCGTCAGC
Organism: Dioctria rufipes; assembly: GCA_963924295.1. Taxonomy (NCBI): domain Eukaryota; kingdom Metazoa; phylum Arthropoda; class Insecta; order Diptera; family Asilidae; genus Dioctria; species Dioctria rufipes. The sequence goes on from OZ002744.1 coordinate 106,066,477, forward strand.
ATCAAATACAAAGTAGGTATATAAGATAACATCAAAGGGAGTAAATCAACCACATCTAATATTATCCAGTTGCCTGACAAAGCCAAGGAAAGAATTTGCAGAAGAATACCAGAAAATTTAGAGCCAGGTAGGACAAATCTACGCTACCCCCATCCTGATAAAACTACTGCAAATTACGAATACTCCTTTGGACGTCATCAGCGAGGCGAAGGCGTTCTGCAAATAGACTCTGCTTGTAGACGTAACTAAGAAGATGAAGAGGAAAGGGAACAAATTATACATCATCCATCATCCAAACGTAAGTTTATTCATAAAGCAAAAAATATTTTTTTTAGGGGGGCGGGGGGCGGGGATGTTCAGTCCTTACACAGGTATGGCAACTATTGAAAATCATGATGAACATCCTACAGTCAGATAACTTTTTCAGGCAGCAAGCTGAACAAAATTCATTCGATTCTTAATCTACTTAAAAATACGAAAAAAGGAAGACAAAAAGTATGACTCAAATCCAATATATAAAAAGAATACTTATCGAATCAAGTTATCCAAGTCCTCCTGCATATCAGTTCCAATTTAAAGTGCCTACGTGGTATAAATCTTTGTTTGGGCATTCCAAACGCTGGGAAAAAGTCTCATATAATCTCGTGTTTGCGTCACAAGTTATTAAATTGCAAAGGTTGCGAAAATCGGTCTTTTTCAATTATCCAGTTTTCTATGGAAAATACAGCATTCGAGATTATCATGGAACTTGTAGATTATAAAATTACCTATAATTTTAATTTCAAGCATTTTTTATCTAGAACAGTTTTCGAGGTACAGCGTGGAGAGGGTAAGCCCTCCTCCGTATACATGCGTATATAGCGTATAACGCTTTGTGAACGCGGGGCCAAGGATTTAATTTTTATTTTTGTATTATTATTAAGACCAAATACAAAATAGCGTATTTAAAATTATTCATGTTCGTCGTCGTTTTCGTCATGAGGTTGAACAAGGTTAATGTCGATATCATTATCATCGTCCTCGATATCCGTTACAGTTGTTTCGCCACGCTCGAGGACTTCATGGACGCTATCGGAATCATTTGATACTTTTAGCCATGCACACCAGCGTCGGATGAATTATTAAATATGATATTTTGTAACTGGAAGAAAGGCCGTGACGAAAATTGTGAATATAGTAAAGCAGGGTTACTATTATCCACAGTTTGTGACCAGTGTAGCAGCCAAGCATGCCTCATCAATACCAAATGATTCCGATAGAGAGAGCGTCCATGAAGTCGTCGAATTTGGGGAAACAATTGTAACGGATATCGAGGACGATATTTAGCAAATTGAGTACTTGAAATATAGCAAAGAAAGTTATATGCGGAATTAAACTCGAGTCTGATCAAAAGTATAAGTAAGGTTAAATGCGTTAACAACAAAGTTGAAATTTTTTCTAAAGAAATAAGAGGAGTAACGGAAACTTTCGTCGTAAAAAGACAGGTATGTGAAGGAAAATATTATTGGTTTAATGATGAGCTTCGTAAAATGAAGCATTGCAAAATAAAAGCATATATGAAAGCAACTCTGTTGCAAGAAGCGAGTCATTGAGAGCGGTATAAGGAAATCCGTAATATGTAAAATCTTAAACTGAAAAAAGCTAAAGCAAATAGCATCAAACAGAAAATCGTGAACACGCATGATCCAAAATAAATGTGGAAAGTAATAAAATCTCTATTATTGAAGCAAGGTAGAACAGAAATAAAGGAAGTTCGATTCAGGAATGAGATATTTCAAAATAAAAGGAAAATAGTGGAGGAGTTCATGAACTTTTATTAGCAGTATTGAGGATATACATGATTCTATAGCGCCAATGCAATACGAAAATGCAAGTTGTAACATTGACAGCGAATTTGTATTTGATTTAGTGAGTTATGAAGATGTGTACAACATACTGGGGAAAATAAACCAGAAACCAGATTTTAATCGTATTAGTGCTGTTGTATACCTAAAAAGGGTTAACAATGATAATTATAAGTAATAATTATCATTGAAAAAACCATTAAAAAATATCTAATTTTCATAAATGGAAATAAGCTAATCATGCTTAAAACATGGTTAGCTTATCTCCAAACAAGGCGAAGAAATTGCCATCAGCAATTTCTTCAAATTCCTTCGCATACAACCAAAATATCTTATCACAAAACGACTTGGGAAAAATAAAAGTTTTAAATTTCAACCCAAGTCGTTTCGATAGAAAAATAGCCCCACGATAAATCTTACCTTCAGTAAGATTTGTCGTAAATACGATATGTATGTACATACATACAAACATACATATCGGGCGCATAAAATTTTACGTCGGTGAAGACTGAAATGATCAAGTCTTCACCGAAAAAAGCTCTTATCAGCGAATTGTCGCGAGCTGCATACATTGTGATCGCAACAATGTATGCACGATAGCACGACGATGGTTGGATATTTATGAAAATATCAAATTTCAATTCCAACCATCGTTCGTCGCGATAATTCTGGGCATGTTTAAACATGCCCAGCGGTAAATAATTTTCTCAGGATAGGAATGCTAATTAAGCACTTTCCTATCCTGAGCAACTAGACTTGCGATTACAAAAATCCAAGTCGAGTACAGTCGGTTTCTAAGAGCAGTCTAGAGTTGACTTTGGTCGGTTTTCGCTAAGCGGTCGATACGGTTCCAAAACAATAGGCGAAGTATTTTTACGTTTTTCTATCCGAAGTGGCCGCCAAATAAAGGGAGGTGTAATTAGAATAGAAATAGAATAAAGTGTTTATGTTATTAAGGAAAGAAAAATTAAGAAAGTGTTTTGTAATCCCAAACAAAAAAGATAAACGGAAATGTTAGTTTGAGATAATAAAATTGTGAATAGAATCCTAAATTGAGTGTTGTGCTTTTAACCCATGTACCGAGCAGAATTAGCAGTATGAAACCAAAGAGAAATCGACGGAAGGTGCCCCGAGATATAACAAAATTGGCGCAGCCGGTAGGATAGTGGAAGCCTGCTTTCTAAAGTCAAAATAGAAAGGCATAAGAGCTTTAAAATCCGCTATCCTGCGAACCTAAGGGGTCCCATTGACTAAGCCACTTAGGCCAAGTCACCCCCAACACTCGGGTAGATACCATCTCTAGGCGCCTCTGCTCCAGGCGGGCAAGCGTTCACCCCAATTAGTGCAAAAGCACCACCGAGGGATACAAGTGAACAGTCTACCGAAGGAAGTGCAAAACCATCCAAAATCTCCCAGAAGGATGAACATTAAGCCAGCTGGAATTGGCCTGACAACCAGCTTGAAGTTACCGGAAGCAAATCATCAGCCATTTGAAGTACGACGATCCTGAGTTGAAGAGGAAATCGAAGACGGCTCATGAGCCCCCTTTTCAACTAGATCCAGGGGAAGTTAAGACGGCCCAGGGCCCCCCCAGCTGCAAAAGAAAGCCGAAATCAACCGACAAAGGATTGAGAGGGAACTCGAAGGCGGTTAAAGAAACCCCCCTCTCAATTACAACAAAGGGACCTAAGCAGGCAAGGAGCCCCCTTTCACTGAACAGCGCATCATATGCCAGCCGACAATCCTGCTCTACCTCAGCAGGAACCAGAAACAGCACCCCGGCGAAGGTACATCATCCGCTGCAGGAGAAAAACCTCCACAGTTACCCCCAACAGGACCTCGACTTCGAAGCGGAACCGTTCTGCCAGGTCTGAATAGTCAAGTAAGTTTAGCTAAGTTTTTAAATAAATTATACGAGAGAGCGCGGGAATCGGATAAACTTACGATTACCCATTGGGACGCCTTAGATCACAAATTTAAAACAGAGCGTGAGACCAGACTCGTCAAGTTAAAGACCTTAAAAGAAAAAACAATACAGTTCCGAAAGGAACTAGAACAGTTTTCCGAATCTCGGCGCTCACTCAGTTTAGATCTAGGAAAGAATAAGAGTGTTAGGTTAAGTGACAGTGATAGTGATAGCGACAGTGACGGTGAAGTAGCTGAACCAACTCCCGAAGGCCTGCTGATCGATTGGCTCGAAGAATCCTTAACGGAAATCAGCCCATAACCAAGCCCAGCTAGTCCACCCAAATTTAAATTTCCAGTCAATAGACTACACACAATGGTGGACTACGCTAAAGTAGCTAAGCTCACAGCTCAACTCGTTCCCTTATTTTCGGGTGAAAGTACCCCACAATTGGGACGAGAGTTACAAACCTTCATCGGCTGCTGCAAACAAACTATGCAGTGCCTAAATGATGAAGAAAAAGTGGCTTTCATTCAGGTCCTTCCTACAAGACTCAGAGGTGACGCATACCAATTATTCGCTTCAGACGTCCCTGCTTCATTTACGGAAGTAGAGGAACGTTTAAACAGAACATATCTTCCCCGTGAGATATATCAGGAGCTGGTGAACAAATTAATTACCATCAGACAAAACCCGTTAGAATCTCTCACTGTGTTCATTACAAGATTGAAACAGTTGTTGACGATTTGCAACGAGGCAGCGACACAGAAGTATGGAGCTGAGGCAGTCCCTGCTGTGAAAACACAGCTGATGGATTTTGCCAAAAACGCTTTGAAAAGTGGAGTAACCAACCCACACCTGTATCAATATTTTCTCACGCAGGGAGAAGGAGATTTAGAAGCATTAATTCAAAAAGCCCTGGACATGGAGAAATTACAACAAAGTGCTACATTCGTTCAAAATCCTCTAGGACAAGCTCCTCCACTGGCGCCAGTAGACCCAGATCTACGAGTGCGAGCCTATTATTGAGCTCCGTATTATCAAATGCCATCAACACCTATGTTCGCATCACCTCAAGCTCCAAATCCAAACCAGTTTTCACGCAATGTGAATAACCCAGGTTCATCACAGGCACGGCAAAGACCATTTACAAACACTGATGCCAGAAACTCGGATACAGATGCACTGGTCCGTAACATCGCGTGTAACTTCTGCCAGCGAAAGGGTCTAACTTATTCAGATTGCCTTAAGCGCAAAAACACCCCTTTCTGCTCAAACTGCAAAATCTATGGACATGACGTCCGTGATTGCAGAAAAGGCCATCAAACACAACAGATTGTTCCTCCACGCCTCTCCAACAGATCTACACAGGATCAACACAACACAAAGAGTCCTCAAGTCTTCAACATAAGACTCAAATGCACCTTTTGTGGTCGCCGAGGACATGCAGACGAAGACTGCTGCCAGAAGAAAAAATGGGACGCCCGGAGTCAGGGAGACGACATGCAGTCGACCCAAAAATCCCCGGCTCGACTATAAACCCAACAAAAAAATTAAAAGGGTCACCTCAAGCGCCCGAATCCGGTGTCCCTACAGTGAAACTCCCACTGGACATAAGCCTTAACGGCCATACAAAACTAGTAGTGGACACTGGCACTGAGGTTAGTATTATTAAGAAAAGAGCAATTAAAGACCTCAAAATAATTAATTCCAATGAGTCATGCACTTTACAGACCCCGTTTGGAACCGGAAAGACATTGGGAAATTGCAAGGGCAACTTCAATTTTAAAAATAAAATTCCCTGCAAGTTTCAGGTGGTACAAAACCTGCCAGGTCTTTCCGATGACGGCCTATTAGGAAACGATTTCCTATCAAACAATTGTAATGTTGAAGGCCCAAATAAAGCACTCAGGTTTCCTTGTACGGAAACAAATCCTGAAGAGTTTACTGTGCCCTTGTCATGCAAAACGGACAAGCTGTATTCCAGTAAAGCAGTCGAAGCGAGGTCACTTGCTGAAAGGATGGAACCTAAACAGGTTAAACTATCTACATGCAGTGTCTCCAAGGCATCCCAAGAGAGTAATGCTGGCTGCCAGGTTCGAGAAGAGCCGAAGGAGTGCGAAAAGAGCTGTCTGGGTGATCAAGATACCAGCGAAATGAGGCAGCATCTGGTTACCTTACGAGATCCAATATGCATACCTGCTAGGTCACAAATTATCACCACAGTCCCGTTGCGAGTGAAGGAAGAAATGCTCTGTCTATCTAAAGAGATAGGCGACGGAGTCTTCCTGGCCAACAGTTTACTCCCTACTGGAAAAGAAACAGTGCTAGTTGCCATACTCAACATTAACAATTTCCAAGTAGTCATCAACAGTTTATTCTTACAACTGCTCCCTATACATGACTACGCCGTCATCCCAATAGGAGAAGCCACTGATACACAACACGTTCTCAAGCCGAATAAATCGCAAGCGAGTAACACAAACATCAGTGAGCTTCCCAAGGCAGAACAGAAGTCAAGCAAAACTTCTTTCTCCAGAATACCTATATATAAGTTACTAACGCGGTCCAAGAGCCCCATACAAGACGCGTGCGAGCTCAGTAAGACCCGAATAGAGGCAACAATGACTCCACCGTCCAATAGAATAAGTTACAAAAATTATACATGGCCCCAGAGCCATAACAGAGATGCGAGCGAGCTCCAGAAGCCGACAAGCAAAATGCAGCTGACTCCTCCATCCAATATACCTAGGAGTAAGATAATCACACGGGTAAGAAGCCAAACAACAGGTGCGTGTGAGCTCAGTAAGACCTATTCTCAGGCAAAGACGACTCCACCACCCAATAAAATTAGTGTTAAGAAAAAGCAGAGGCCCAAGAGCCCCACCAGCAGTGCGTGCGAGCTCAGTAAGACCTACTTAAAGGCAAAGTCGACTCAACCACTTAATAAAATTAGTATTAAGAATACAAGGTGCCCCATAAGCCCTATAAAAGACGCGTGCGAGATCCGTAAGACCTCATTGAAGGCAAAGTTGGCTCCACCGTCAAATAGTATTAAGAGAACCAATTTTTCACGGCCTATTATCCAAAATACAAAAGCGTGCGAGTACTTGGACCAATGTAAAGTACCCACAAAACATGGTACTCCACCATTAAAACTGCAGGAAGCCCATTCCCTGCCATCTAGTAATGTAAGTAAAACAGATAGTAAGTACACAACTACAGCAAATGAGGAAAGAGACGCAAGCTTTTCGGAAAACACAGCTATCTTACAACACGTAAGATACTTATTTCCAGATCATGAAGATCCCACACATACTCCGCGAGTCAACAGGTTAGACCAAGAGCTCAGCCTAGACCCAAATCTAAATGCGGAAGAAAAAGCTTCGATATCCGAACTCTGCTACGAGTACAACGATATCTTCTTTCTAAAAGGTGATAAGCTCACATACACAAATGCTATCACCCACAATATCCCTTTAATACAAGATCAAGCGCCCATAAACCAAAAGGCCTACAGATTACCAGAGACCCAGAGACAAGTAATCAACGAACAATTAAGAGAAATGCTAGAAAACGGGATAGTCCAAACTAGCAAAAGCCCTTGGAATTCACCCTTATTAGTTGTCCCCAAAAAGGCGGGACCCGATGGTGAAAAAAGGTGGCGCGTCGTTGTCGATTCTCGCAAATTGAATGAAAAGACAATTGGCGATGCATTTCCGCTACCGCGAATCGAGGATATTCTTGACCAACTAGGTCATGCCAGGTACTGTACCACTCTCGATCTGGCCAACGGCTATCATCAAGTCTTAGTCGACAAAAAAGATCGACATAAGACCGCTTTTAGCACTAATTACGGGCACTACGAATTTAAGCGTATGCCATTCGGACTCAAAGGAGCTCCCGCTACATTCCAACGCCTCATGAACTTCGTTCTGACAGGCCTAAAAGGCCTCGAATGTTTCGTTTATCTTGACGACATCGTCATTTACGGGAAAAACCTAAATGACCACAACGACAAACTTCGCAAAGTCTTCGACAAATTGAGAGAGAATAACCTCAAACTGCAGCCAGAGAAGTGCCAGTTCTTGAGACGAGAAGTTGTTTACCTAGGGCACAAATGCTCTAGCGAAGGTGCATTACCAGACCCCAGCAAAACGGCCTGCGTTCAAACATTCCCTGTTCCTAGAACAGTAAGGCAAGTTCAATCCTTTTTAGGACTTGCCAATTACTATAGGAAGTTCATTCCGGACTTCTCTAAAATAGTTCGTCCAATTACGAATTTACTCCGAAAGGATGTAAAATTCACTTGGACCGAGAAATGCCAAGAAGCATTTCAAAGCATTAAAAATGCTCTAATTTCCCCACCACTTTTGATCTATCCAGATTTCTCTAAACCCTTCAATCTTACAACGGACGCCAGCAACGAAGCATTAGGCGCTGTGTTTTCCCAAGGAGAAGTGGGACAAAACCAGCCTATCGCCTATGCAAGCCGAATGCTGAACAAAGCCGAGAGAAATTACTCCACTATTGAAAAGGAGTTATTGGCTATAGTCTGGGCCACTAGGAATTTCCGATGCTACCTCCAAGGCAGGAAATTCACGGTCTATACTGACCACAAGCCTCTCAAAGGTGTCTTTAACGTTAAAGACCCGACTTCCCGTTTGGTGAGATTTCACCACAAATTATCAGAATTCGATTATACCATCGAATATAAACCAGGGAAGTATAATACCAATGCGGATGCATTAAGCCGCATTCCACAAGTATTAATCGAAGACTATACAGGCCACACTTTAACGGTACAAGCCCAAGTCCACCACACTATGGACTCAGATGTGGAGGAAAACATTTCCCCAAATAAAAAGAATACAAAGAAACCCGCTCATTGCTTCGCCGTGACCAGAGCTCAAAAACAAAAATCCCAAGAGGCCAATACTAGCCCCAGCGCTGAAATACAGCCCACGGCAGCGGAAGATAAAGAAACTAAACTCCCAGAGGCGGTAATACGCTTGAACAAGAAATAAGTCCACTCAAGGCACCTGAGATAATAACGAGCCCCAAGGAAGTCCAAACAATCCTAAAGGATTACCACGACTCTCCTTTCGGCGGCCATCAGGGTGTCATTAAAACTTATAAAAGAATCAGGTGGAGACACATGCTTAGCGATATAAAAAAGTACATAAAAAAATGCCCTAAGTGCCAAACAATGAAGGCATCGCCACAATTCAAGATGCCAATGGTAATAACGGACATCGCAGAACAACCTTTCGACAAGGTTTACCTCGATATAGTAGGTCCACTAGAAGAGACCATAGCAGGTAATAAATATATCTTAACTTTTCAAGATAATCTCACCAAGTTTGTCGATTGGTATGCCATACCAAATAGAGAAGCAGCAACGGTGGCGCAAATCTTCTTCGATGAGATTGTCACGCGTTATCGCATTCCAAAGAGATCAGGGAACTAATTTCCTGAGTGAGCTATTCAAAAAGGTCTGCAAACTGCTAAGGGTAAAGAAGTTACAGACTTCCGCATACCACCCACAGTCTAATGGAGCACTAGAGCGTGCCCATAGACCATTAATCGAATATCTGCGTACAATCGTAGACGAAAATCCCAAAACATGGGATCAATTCCTGCGAACCGCTGCATTCGTGTACAATAACAGTGTACACGAGGGTACTAAACTATCCCCGATGGATTGCCTTTACGGCTTCACAGCGGATGTCCCTTCTAATTTAAAACGGGACCCTGAGCCCGTGTATAACCACGAAAGTTATTACCATATGCTCAAATACAGATTACAAAAATCATATGCTACGGCTCGTAAAAATCTCTTAGCCAGCAAACAACGCTCAAAGGCATATTACGACAAAACAGTCAGGCCTCTCACTTTCCACCTAGGAGACAAAGTCCTCCTCAAAAGTGAAAGCCGCAAACACAAATTGTCTCAAATCTGGGTTGGCCCATATCTGGTAATAAATGTACCCAGTCCAACAAACACTACCATAAAAATAGGCAAGCGGCAGGTTGTCGTACACAACAACCGTTTAAAGCCCTATTATGAGTAGCATACTGGTAAATATATCTTTAGCAAATAAGTTCCCATCATACAAAATTCTACAATTAAATTAAGTTCTTCTAGTTACACACACAAGATCATCTAGTACGACTAATTGACTAACGAAGCCTTACCTTCATTTTCTACAGAACATGAAGCACATATTGGTGTTAATATGTTGCTTTCATCTGGCAATGGGACAAATACACACGGAACCCTACACAACGAGTCCCCTGAACAATACGGGAATACTGTATGAGGATTTACGAAAATTGCAAGTATACCACAGTACATGGAATATACTAACGGAGATCAACCTAAGGGAACTGGACAACCAAACGCTTATGGCAGAACAGGCGGAGCACTTAGTTCACCGACTATGTTCGAATCGCTCTCAAACCGATGAGCTATGCCTGGTCCAACAAAAACACGTTCATTCACTCTTGGAAAATATCAAGAGAAGAACAAGTGTCATTCGAGAAGTGGTCCCCAAATCAAGATCAACAAGATCTATCTTCGATGGAATAGGCAATGCAATGCACTACCTATTCGGGACCATGGACAGCACTAATGAACAAGAGGTATATAGTCGACTCGAGGAGCTCGAAACAAATACAAAAGCACTAGCCGACCTGGAAAGACAGCAGATCAGTGTAGTCAAAACTACACTACAACAAATTCAAAACCCACTGACATCTCTGCAGGAAAGACAATGTCAAATAAATCTCCAGGTAAATAGAATGCAAAATATCACTGATGATTTACTAATGAGACAATTAAGGCAGGAGATAATTTCAAGCCTGACCTTACAAATTGTCGAGATTGAGTACAGGCAACAAGCCTTACTCGACATAATAATCTCCAGTAAAAATCACCAGTTGCATCCGCTAGTGGTGTCTCCCAAAAGTTTATTAGAGATATACCACAAGTCCCACGCTACTTGCCCAGATACACAAAATTGTCTCTCCCTGCTATATCAGACAGCGGAGACAAAGGCTCGTATAGTCCAAGACAAATTAGTTATTAGAATACAGCTTCCAATTTTCAATCGACCACAAATGAAATTGTACAGAGTGCATAGTTTTCCTACACACATTAACAAAAAACAATCATTGGTACCCGACATACAGTACTCGCACGCAGCACACCAGATACAGACACTGGACATATTGTTATTAAAAACACAAGATCTTAAAATCTTCAAAAAGATCACTCAATATTCCAAAGAGGACACTTACATCGCTAAGCTAACCATTCCAGTAACAAAGGCAACTCTGTCCAAAGAATGCGTAGTAAAGCTGCTTTTCAATCCATTAAAAGAAAAGCCACAGTGTCAATTTAGAGCGCAAATACCTCCCTAAGTAAACCAAATTATTGGATATTCTCGTTGATAGAACCAACAATTGTACACCTTCAGTGTACCCAACAATTCCTAACTTCAAAAATAGAAGGCCAAGGAATAATTACTATCAACCATCCTTGTCAATTACAAGTAGGATCACAAATCCTACATTATGAGGCAGAGAATATCCAGCAATTGAGTCTCAAACAACCCAACTACTTCCCAAATATCGCTCCATTAGAGCAAATGGTAGAAAAATACCTCAACGAAACCAAAGAAAAGGTACAGTCTGACAAAATACAAACAGAACTATACTCAGGAGATGACACTAATAGCATCATCCTAGAAGGTACCCAGTCATTAAAAGAACTGGACGAAAAACTAGAAAAAATAGTTCCTCATATCAATCACCACCCTACACATGTACTAGCTGCAACATCAGTATCCTTAACTGGTGTTGTCATCACATGTATGGTACTGTACCTGGTCACCAAATGGCTAGTCCCATTCATTAAAAATTATCGTCTACGTAAAACTGAAAAAACCCTAGAGGCGAAGGAACAAATCGAACAAATGAAACAAATCGACATAATCGACCCTACCCCTCTCAAAAGGACCCGCACCCCTGCCACCTACTAGGTCAGTGCAAGTGGTATAGTGTCACCACTTCAAACGGTCATAAGCACTATCACTAATAGTAGAGCACCTAGAAAATAAATGAAAGTGGTTTCAACAAACCGAAATAAATAATAAGAATATACATATAATAGGGGAGAAGAAATAAATAGTATTAAAAAGCATAAGGTTTAAGGAAAACTAGTGTAATAGAAACATATATATATCCAAACTAAAAACAAAGAAAAAACGAAACCCTCCCCAGCTAGTGTTTAATAAATAATATAAAAATATAAATATTATCATTATTAACCTAAAATAAAAATTAAATAACCACTAACTTTAGATCATAATAAATATACAAGTGTAACTAAAACAAACATAACATAACATATGTATAACAAAAAAAATAGAAATAAATAAGGTAATAAAAGAATAGAATAGCATAGGAATAAATATTTAAGAGCAACCTTAGAAAATAAAAAAAAAAAAAAAAACTTTTTTAAATAGAAATAAGAAAATATGTAAAAGCCGAAAACCTGTGCCAAACCGACCAATATAGCCGAACCACCGAAAAAGCCCCAACAACAACTTCCCCTGAGAATTATTCCTCTTCAAAGAATAATCCTCTTTTTCGCAGGGGGAAGGATTGTTGTATACCTAAAAAGGGTTAAGAATGATAATTATAAGTAATAATTATCATTGAAAAAATCATTAAAAAATATCTAATTTTCATAAATGGAAATACGCTAATCATGATTAAAACATGGTTAGCTTATCTCCAAACAAGGCGAAGAAATTGCCATCAGCAATTTCTTCAAATTCCTTCGCATACAACCAAAATATCTTATCACAAAACGACTTGGGAAAAATAAAAGTTTTAAATTTCAACCCAAGTCGTTTCGATAGAAAAATAGCCCCACGATAAATCTTACCTTCAGTAAGATTTGTCGTAAATACGATATGTATGTACATACATACAAACATACATATCGGGCGCATAAAATTTTACGTCGGTGAAGACTGAAATGATCAAGTCTTCACCGAAAAAAGCTCTTATCAGCGAATTGTCGCGAGCTGCATACATTGTGATCACAACAATGTATGCACGATAGCACGACGATGGTTGGATATTTATGAAAATATCAAATTTCAATTCCAACCATCGTTCGTCGCGATAATTCTGGGCATGTTTAAACATGCCCAGCGGTAAATAATTTTCTCAGGATAGGAATGCTAATTAAGCACTTTCCTATCCTGAGCAACTAGACTTGCGATTACAAAAATCCAAGTCGAGTACAGTCGGTTTCTAAGAGCAGTCTAGAGTTGACTTTGGTCGGTTTTCGCTAAGCGGTCGATACGGTTCCAAAACAATAGGCGAAGTATTTTTACGTTTTTCTATCCGAAGTGGCCGCCAAATAAAGGGAGGTGTAATTCGAATAGAAATAGAATAAAGTGTTTATGTTATTAAGGAAAGAAAAATTAAGAAAGTGATTTGTAATCCCAAACAAAAAAGATAAAGGGAAATGTTAGTTTGAGATAATAAAATTGTGAATAGAATCCTAAATTGAGTGTTGTGCTTCTAACCCATGTACCGAGCAGAATTAGCAGTGTGAAACCAAAGAGAAATCGACGGAAGGTGCCCCGAGATATAACAGTGCTAAAATGATTAAAGATGGAGGAGAAACTACTATAAATGCACTAGTGGATATTATAAATACATCATTTAAAAACGGCGTTTTTCTAGAAGCGTGGAAGTAATATGTAATGGTACCAATACCAAAAGTGGTGAAAACAAAAAATTGCGAGGAGTTTAGGCCTGTCAATGTGCTACCTTAGGAGGAGAAAGTTTTAAAGAAAGCCACACAAATGCACTTTGCACGATACCTACAATCAAATTAGATTTTATTAGAGTATCAGTCGGCATTAAGATCTGACCATTCATGGGAATCTACTTTAACTGGATTGAGAAATTGATAAGGGAGACTTGGTTATAGCTATATTTCTTGACTTAAAAAGAGCCTTCGAAACCATCGATATACACATTGTAAAGAATAAACTCGAAACAATTGGGATTCGCGGAAAAGAGTCTCAGAGTTTTTTGGATGGCCGTACACAAAAAACCAAGGTAGATAGTGTAATATCAAATAGGAATGTAAATCGGCTAGGAGTATCAGTGCTAGCAACACTTCTTTTTATAGTATGTATAAATGATATTGTGCGCGTGCTAAAGAACTCCGATATAAGACTTTTTGCAGACGATACATTAATTTTTATTTTGTTCTAGAAAGAATTTTTTGGGATTCTCTGGTATATAGCAAAAGTTAAAAAATGTTCTAATTTGTTATTTCATCACACAACCCATTAATTTTTGGTGACAAGTTTCAAGTCTTGGTTTGACTCATCAACAGGTCCCAAATAGCGAAATTGGGTGATTTGAAAAACAAATGAAAAAAATGAAAAAAAAAGAAGAATACCGGTGAGTGTAAGGTTTTCTGCTGACAAGAAACGCTTCTTCTTCTTCCTTTTCTTCTTTATTTTTCAGCCCACTGCGTGGCGTATACAGGTTCGATTCGCTTCGAATGAATCTGTTCCATTAAAATTGTTTTAAAATTTTTTTAATAAATATCAAAATTGTTGTATTCTATTTTCTCAAACTTTTCATTTTTTTTCTTCTTTTTTTTCATTTTTTTTCATTTGTTTTTCAAATCACCCAATTTCGCTATTTGGGACCTGTTGATGAGTCAAACCAAGACTTGAAACTTGTCACCAAAAATTAATGGGTTGTGTCATGAAATAACAAATTAGAACATTTTTTAGCTTTTGCTATATACCGGAGAATCCCAAAAAATTCTTTCTTGAACAAAATAAAGTTTAACCCGGTGAAAAGTCCAAAAGAGTAATCTTTTTATTTATTAATTTTTATATCGAGTAAGAGCTTAAATGAATGTGTTGTAAAGTTGAATGAAGACTTAGGAAGACTGAATGTGTGGTTAAGAATCAATAAACTTAAGGTGAATGTAACAAAACGCATGGTTCTAAATGCGGATGAAACTGTTAATGTGTTTATGGATAATGTGTTGATTGAAAAACTGAATGAGATGAAATACTTAAGTCTTATTATTGCTGAAAAACTTAAATTCAAAGCTAATGCGGACTATGTATGTGCAAAAATAGCTAAAATGGTGGGATTCATGAAAAGAATAAAAAAGAAATTATCTATGGAAAGTGCAATTAATATTCATAATAGCATAATTATGCCACATTTCGAGTATTGCCAATCAATTCTCTTTATGTGTACGAAGGAACGGGCAAGGTTACAAAAATTACAAAATAGGGCAATGAGGATCATATTATGTTGCCATAAAAGAACGCCCATTAGTGCAATGTTAAATACTTTAAATGGATGTCAGTTAATCAGCGAACGATTTTCAATGTATTAAAAATGGTGTTCAAATAGAAAAATAATCTTCTTCCAGAATATTTATGCCAGCAACTCCAGTATGTAGCGGATATGCCACCATATCGATTGCGCAACTTGGAAGACTTCAGGTTGAAGCGACTGAGAACGAGTAGGGCTCAAAATACAGTAATGTATAAAGGACTTCAATTATATAATAGTATACCAAGTGATTGGAAAATGAAAGCAATTTTATGTTTTTTAAAAAGAAAATTGTAGAATTTATACGCAAACGTTATCCGGTTCAATAGTATAATAAGCGTATAAAAAATAACAAAGAAAGGTACATTAGTAATATTATTATTATCAGAATGCATGATTTATTGCTAATAAAGATTATTTATTACAAAAAGCAAAAAACAAAATGTCGCCATTGACCTTGGGCAACCTCATGACGAAGCCGACGATGAGCAAGAATAATTTTAAATACGCCATCTTGTATTTGATCTTAATAAAAAATAAATAAAACACAAAATTCTTGGCCTCGGGTTCACATAGCGTTATACACTATATACGCTTCTATATGGATGAGCGCTTGCTCTCTCCGCGCTGTACCTCGAAAACTGTTCTAGATAGAAAAATGCTTGAAATGAAAATTGTAGGTCTTTTTATAATCTACAAGTTTCGTAGTGACGTTGAATTGTGTATGTTCCATAGAAAACTAGATAATTGAAATAAACCTATTTTTGCAACTTTTGACCTTGAATATCTGGTGACGCAGCCACGAGATTATATCAGTCTTTTTTTCTAGTTTTAGAATGCACAACCAAAGGTATATACCAATTTAAAGCTTATTTGCTTCCATTCCGCGGTTTGCCACTTTTTTTGCCTTACTTGATTGGGCTACTGAGTAAAAACTGCTACACATCTTCTACCATTTATTTAAAAAATATGTATAAAAAATCATTAATAATATAACAAAAGTCAATAAAATATACCATAGCATACTAACCTCTCTATGTTTATCATTTGGCAATGTCATCAAATGACATTTCGTCAAGTAATCTGTTTTCGCCTCAGTCAAAGTAAACTCAAACCGTCGCTAGGGCAACACCAAGAGGCGAGCCAAGCATAACTGGCTCTAGCGGGTATATAAAGCCGACGTAATACAGTATATGGCACAATTCCTTTGGCAGAATTGATTTAAATCAGAGCTGATCTGAGTTTAAAGAATAGTGTTTCCTACCTTTTTTACAGAAGAAAATTCTGGCCTGGGATAACCTGAATTTCTTATCCTTTTATATAGAAGATAATTCTGGTCAGGGATAACCTGACCTTACTATCATACAGAAGATAATTCTGGTCAGGTGCAAGCTGGGCGACCTATCATACAGAAAGTAATTTTGATCAGGGATAACCAAAGTTTGCTATCCTTTCATAGAGAAGATAATTCTGGTCAGTGATAATCTGTGTGTCCTATTCTTTCTATACTAGCACGCTTAGCTTGCATGTAATAGCAAAAAGCATTTTGCTGCATTTCTGATTACGCGAAATAGAAGAGAGCATTTTGCTACCCTTCTGCTTGCACGCAAAAGCAAATATCATTTCGTTAACTTTCTGGTCTCACGCACTAGCACCAAGCATTAAGCTATCCTTATGTTTTTTAAGTTTTCACGTAATAGCAGTGTCACTTGTACCATTGAATTTAATTCTGTCAACAGATAATTAATTCTGTTCTTGTTCTTATTTCAGAACAAATAATACAAGGGTAGCAGACTGCGTGGCCAGCATTAATTTTTTTTTCAATTTTTATTTGAATTATTGTTAGTAGTTTTAAGTTTCATTTAATTGAATTTTCGTGATGTTAGGTTAAGCATTTGAATTATATAGTACTTCAAGTATGAACAAAATTTTATAATTGATTTGCTAAAAAAAACTGTGTCGTCCTTTACACCGGTTCTGCTGCCTCAGGATCGAGTCTAGATCTCGCCGACCTTCTCCACAACAAATTTGTCAATTATACGCCATATTTTTGACAACGCATTTTCCAACAAGAAGAGAAGAATAAAAACCAATCACAATTTAATACTAATCAAGGTAACTTTTGATTAGCTTAGCAAAGGTCAGGCCGGAACCTGCGCGCTGAATCAAATTTGGAAAAGAGTTCCATTTTCGGGGAACTTGGAATAATGTAAGAGCATTCACCGTACCGACCACTATTCGAGAACTGTAGGCTTTCGGAGAATTATGCGGGAGATTTTGTATAAATTAAACTGTGAAGGAAAATAAGACTACGACGAGTCAAATTGTCCTCTACAGAGGTTTTGGGTGGGGACGTATACGGTATGCATAATTACCTAAATTTCACTTACTTAGAAAGCGCTAAATTTACAAATCAATCATCATTAAAGAAAATCAACAAAACTTCTGGGTCAAACCAATTAATTAAACAAAAATGCAGTCATGCAAAATCAATATTTAACTACATTAAAATATTTCACGGCACCACATAAATCGTCACTTACATAACGACCCATTAATCGAATCAAAGAAAATAAAAGAAGCGATGAAAGAATGCCTTGGTCAATGACGCAAGTTCGCGATGTAAACAAAGATGGTATAATGCATGGCCAAACAAGAAATGAATTCGGAAGCACATTTGTTTACAATAGATTTTACAATACTTTTATTAATTGAATTTGTAAGGCATAACACCAGCAAGGTAAATAAGTATAGTTTAGATTTTATTGTTACGAAATTTAAATGAGCTAATATCCGATCAGAAGGTACCTGAGTTGGAAAACAGCATAGGCACGTAAAAATGACTAATCTGGGAATGCGCGTGCTACAAATTCCCCATGACTGACGACGATGTCATCTGCCAAGATATGACCTTTGACAGAGGTCATGATCCGGAGAAGTGTGAAGTACAGTGAGTCGGATTGATGATCAAGAGACACTCGAAAGTACGCCAAATCGCAAAAATCGGTATCCAAATTGGGCTGCGATAAATATAAAAAAATCATTGGCTAAGCAGAAGAGTTTATTTTTCACATATCTGTAATACATTGTGAACGTTCTATGAGTTTAACAAAAAAAATGTTTTAATGGGAACTTAGACGAGTTTGTAAAAGTAAGTGGAAGTTTTGTTTTTGTGCATGCAACTTTTTTTTCCCTTTCTTTGGATATAGGACAATTGCGAGCAAGTGGCCCATATACATAAATACTGGTGATCATTTTAAACCATTTATAAAGTGTAAAAAATTGTTTTTAATTAAGTGGTGATATAACCGAAGTTAAAGACCGAACTTTCGAATATTATAAAGCTCACCTGGTGCTGTGCGCTTGCTATCTCCTCTTTTCTTTTTTCTTTATGTGTGTGTGTGTGTGCTGTATATTTAAGAAATACTCCACCTATCATAACAGAAGTTGCAAACTAGATCTCTTTTCAGCGCCACACAACCGCTGAAGTACTTAAAACGATCGCACGACAGAAGTTGCACTCAAACACCTCTTCAGCGCGGCAGAATTGCTGGTGGGTTAACAAAAATTGCAGGACACAAATTGCACACCAGATCCCTCTCCAGCGCGACACAATTGCTGAGGCAATTGAAATAATTACACGACATAAAATTGTACGCCAGACTACTACCTAGCGCGACACAATTATCGAAAAGCTTCGTAATTAGATGATATAGCATTTTTAAAACAACTCTCTCCTGCATTTTCGCAATTATTGTGACATTCTGAAATAATTTTTGTAACAGTATGAACAAATTTGTAGAAATAGGCTTGCGAAACTGTATGAAAATATGATTGATTTCATAGCATTCATTGCAGTCATTAAATCACTCAGAATTCTCTCTGCAATTCCTGCTTCTTAACTTCTGCATACATAGGTGCAATATTCTCGTACATTAACATGCTTGCGTGCCGAGAATTATAAAGCAGCATAGTATCATGCATCTGTACATTGACGACCATATCAGTTTCAATCATTACATAGCGACCCTGCAAACGGACTTCGAACCATTGAACGAATGAAGACTATTTCAGATGACAGAAAAAGTGGAAAGCATCCGACAAGAATTCGACCGAACACAAAGAGGAGAAAAGTCGACTAGAAAGAAGAAATCTCGTGGCGGCAAAGTGGTCAAGCATAGAAGGGAAACTGCCAACCTGTACCATTTAGCAAACCTGTCTATAACAAGAAACGAGAGAAATTAATTGTTCGCTCTGAGCCGTATAGGGAAGTATAGGAATAAACTGGAGAAAAAAGATGGACAACAAGGAATAAAACAGACCAGCCCAAACAATTATGGATCCCGGTCACAGGGGTTGATAACCACAGTAAACAACCCTATTTTTGCAGAACACGTGTATGACATCAAGATACTGATAGTACTAATAATTATAATTGCGGCTGCTACCATGACAGTTTACTATTTGAAAAAACGGTTAGCAAGTTAGATCACCGTTCAGCACCGAGCAATGCTGAAAGAAAAATAAAAACAAAACAAGTCAGGGAAATCGACTGGCATACAAGTTCCTCCCACGGACCAAAAGTACATACGCACCTACATATACATATCCAATTACCTGAAATAAAAAATAAACATAAATTATATTAATTGAATTACTAATGTCTAAGCCATGTTGTCTAGGGATGGATAATTGTGGCTTACACGGGTTTTATCACATTCACGCATAATAATTATTAATGAATAATAAAACCGTATGAGTATGCTTATGAGAATAATTCTTTCATTTAATTTGACTCCAAGACCCTTTTACATAGGACATAAACTTTCGATTTCTAAATTTTAATCCAGAAAACCCTGCGGTCGTTCTTACTCTACAATGCTAAGCTAATTAGTTATTATTAGATTTTGAAGTATGTTCTGCCTTTATTTTGTATATTTATTTAATTGTTAGTGAGTGTTATATAGAATTGAACTTGGTGAATTTTCGACGTCCATGTGCTGCGTTCTCGCTATCCAATTGGGGGCGTCTGTTCTGCCTTTTTTTTTGTATATTTAATTAATTGTTAGTGAGTGTTATATAGAATTGTACTTGGTGAAATTTCGACGTCCATGTGCAGCGTTCTCGCTATCCAATTGGGGGCGTCGCATCTTAATTGGCTGCTGGGCGTCTAATCACGTTCTCACTTCAATTTTCAGCGGACGAATTCAAGTTTTCCACTTTCCTTTTCTTCGTTAAATTTTGTTTTAAAATAAACTTTCAACTTTTTAAATTTTTTTTTTTTGTTCTCCTTCTCGCAACTTCGCCACTGTTCAAATCTCCGACCAGAAGGAAGCGACCTCCACCCACGTCCACGTCCGTCTTAATTGTTCCCCATACTTTTTAGATAGGAATTTTAATTTTGACATTCGTAGGGTTTCCCACTATCGATCTTAGTACTGAAACACAGCTAGTTTGTCTTATTAGTTGAAATGTTGCACATTCTGGTTGCTTTTAATTAATGACATCGTTAATTATATTTGTTTCTTTTATTTTTATAAAACTATTCATTATTTAATTTTGAATGTTGAGGTTGTGTCTATGATTACGTTCATTTTTTAATTATTATGATTTATTTATTATTTATAAGCTTTTTAACTATTATGTTTTATTTATTATTTATAAAGGTCTTGGATAGTTAATGAGGAATTCAATTTATGTTACATATACTGAGTCATACGTTATAGTCTCCCCATTGGTGGGTAAAAAAAAAAGAGAAATGGAAATGTGTAACTTATTTTGTTTCTTTTGAATTGGATGGTATTGATCTGGACAATGTTTACTTTTAACAAGACGGCACTACGTGCCATACAAGCAACGAAACCATTGATCTTTTACGGGATCAAATTGGCCACCGAGATCTTGTGACTTAACACCTTCCGACTTCTTCCTTTGGGGCCACGTGAAAGAGAAGGTCTACGCCAACAGCCCAGCCCCACTAAGAGTAGCTCCGCCCAGCTACATAGATTTGAAACTAAAATCACTGCATATTTCGTCTCCCCCATAAGCACTAGTCATGTGGAATAACTTCACGGCCTATGAACAATCATTATTTGAGCCCAGTGAAGGAAATCAATTACCAGTTACTAATAATTCGGCCAGTCCACCCAGTGGATCAGGCGTAAGCATGAGCAGTTCCAAGCATAGCGATCCTTCACTTGTTTTTATAAGCCAACAAATGCAAAAGTTGACCATTCTTATGCAGGATCCCTCGAATGGGCTACGAAGAGTCGAGATATCAAACGAAGAAGCCGTGAGACATGCAATAGATGACTTAGCTAACCAACCTACTCCCATTACTCATGATCAGCCAACCTTACTTGATAAAAACCAAAATGTCAACGATGAAGAGATACATGAATCTAGTCTTTCAGTCGATATTATCGAGCAAAACCCTAATGTCCCTTTACAGGGACCTACTTCATCTACGCTTACAACTCACTCTGCAAGCCACTTGCCGCGAAGTGCTCCTTATACTCACCAGTCTACTCCCGATCAGAGTCGCACACGAAAGGATTATCCGGCTCTTACCACTTTAGCTCCTGAACGAGTCCCTCCAAAACTAACTCAAGTTCAAGTGAGGAAACCCTCTTTCAGTAAACAAAATGATGGAGATATTAACCGAGAAAATCATTTAGATGCCCCACCCCCACCTATTTTGTCTACACCACTAATGGGACCAACCCGGATCCGCCTCTTTCCTAAAGAATATGATGGAATGCAGTCATGGGCCGAATATAAAAAGCATTTTGAAGCGGTCACCCAAGCAAATAGATGGTCATCTGAGCTCAAAACTCTCTACATAGCTCCTTATCTTCAAGGCACTGCACTAAAATTTTTCCATACACTACCATCGCAAGTCCGGAGTGACATCAATGAACTGGACAAGGCTCGGAATGAACGCTTCAGTGATGAGCAGCAACAGTATTTGGCCCATAGCCAATTGAGTGGTCGTATACAGACAAGTCATGAAAGCTTGACAGAGTTTGCCACGGATGTCCAGCGATTGGTTGATTTAGCATTCAGTGACTGTCCAGAAAGAGCAAGAAATCGTATAGCTTTAGAGCAATACCTTGATGGAATTGCTGATTTAGATACACAACAGCTTTCACGTAATCCAAAGCCACAGACACTTGAAGCTGCTTTAGCACAGGCAACACAAATCGATGCTAGTAGAAATGCCTCTAGACTAAGCCGCCGACATATTCGAGCTGCAGAAGCCATGACGACAAGCCGGGATGAGCCACCGCGTCGTCGTTTGCCACCCAGGAGGTCCAATAGAGGCCAAAACACACTCTCCAGAAACCTCCCGGGCTAAATATGTCTGCATGGTAAAAGATGTAGCAATCACGAGCAACTTGCCAAAAACAAAACGGAATACCGTGAGATGGTCTGCGAAACCTGTAGAGAGAAATATCGCTGGGTACGTCAAATGGTACAGTTACGATAAAGGCTACGGATTCCTCCAACGTAAAGACACTGGTCAAAAAGTTTTCGTCCACGCTAGCAATGGAAGACAAAGCCCGTGTTATTTCAGAATGGGGAGGTAGAGTTCGATGTAGTGTCTACAAAAACGCCGAAGGCTCTAAACGTTGACCGGTATCCTCTGCCAAGCTACTACAGACAGAAAAGCAGAAAGCTGTAGGCACCTCTCCTACGAGAACATTAAGTGTGAACTTTCCGGAAAAACCTATCGATAAGTGTAGGACCTCAACCACGAGTCAAATAAATAATTTAGCTAGGACTAAATCTGAATCAACGCGATTTCACACATCTAAGACAAATACCCAGAGACAGCGCTGAATCTCAGGCCATAATATATGCACTCACAACACCAGCCAACAATATGACTATAAAGTTCGAAAAGTTCCTGAGCAGCAATCTTTTAACTCGAATCCACTGATTTTGAGGGGCCAAAGTCAGTAGGTCTAACAGTCCCAAAACAAAATGATGTCATAACCAGTGTAGCCAATGCCAGCCATCACCTGTGGCTCCTTGGCCGTATTAATGGAAAAACCTGTCGTTTAATTATTGACACAGGGGCTACCCAGACTACTCTACCATTTCTTCTATTTACATCCACGAGTATTACAAAATTCAAGAATTAAGCCTCGTATGCTCGCTACTAATACTGTAATCAAAAGTGTAAATGGTAGCACGATCCCTGTAATTGGTCTTACTGAAATTCACCTGGAGATTGCAAACTTCTTTACTCGACACCCAGTCTTTGTAGCAGACATCTTTGATGACTGTATTGTGGGAATGGATTTCCTTATAAAATACAAGTGCTCCTTAGTTATCAAGCATGGTAAGATCACTATAGCTGATGAGATAATTCAAATGGAACAATTCCCTAATCAGCCCTGTGTAGCAAGTACTATCAGTGATATGCAACTACCACCGAACTCGGACTGTCTGATTAGGCTCACCACTACACTAGTGAAAGAGGAGGTAATTCTCTTGACTCCCACCGGCAATCCGCCCGAAGGACTCTACGTTGATTGTCTAATAGGTTGCATCAAAAATGGAAGCATTCTTGCCAGGGTATCGAATAGCAGTACGAAGCCAATCTACCTTACTGCTTCTACCGCCATCGCATGCGTTGTAAATAACCCAGATATAATTTACTGCGAACGATTCATAAACCAGGACTTTTCACCGGATTTTATAGAACTTTTTCAGAGAAGTTCAACTGATACATCAGACAACGCCAAAGAACAACTTTGGACTCTCCTGTCCACCCATCTTGATGTATTCTCGTCATCGAAAAATGATCTAGGCCGTACCTCGCTTTTGCAGCACCGGATCAATACGGAAAATGCGATGCCCATTAAGCAACCTCCACGAAGAATCCCAATGTCGAGGAGATTAGAAGCTGAGGAAATACTACAGCAGATTATTGAGCAGAGCATCGTGCATCCTTCTAAAATTCCATGCAGCTCCCCGGTGGTGCTGGTGTGGAAAAAGGACGGCTCGCTAAGATTTTGTATAGACTACCGACGCCTAAATGAAGCTACGAAGAAGGACTCCTATCCTCTGCGTAGAATCGACCTAAGCCTTGAAGCTTTCGGGGAATCTACCTGGTTTGCTACACTCGATCTACAATCAGGATATTGGCAGGTAAAAATGCATCCAGCTGACAAAGAAAAACTGCTTTTACCATTGGCAGTGGGCTCTGGGAGTTCAACGTAATGCCGTTTGGTCTCACTAATGCTCCTGCAACTTTTCAGTGACTCATGGAGCTCGTGCAGGAAGGTATACCATTTACAGTATGCCTAGTTTATCTGGACGACATTATCGGTCATGGAAGAAGTTATGAAGAGCTACTTAAGAATTTAGCAACAGTTTTTCAAAGACTGAAACTCGCAGGACTAAAACTATCACCTACGAAGGGTCACTTATGTCGTAGAGAGGTTAAATTTCTGGGCCATATTGTCTCTGCCGCAGGTGTATCAGCTGCCCCGAAAAGAAAAGCGCAGTTCGAGAATGGCCACTACCTACTTGCAAGAAAGATGTACAATCTTTTCTTGGCCTTTGCGCATACTATCGGGTTTTATAACGAACTTTTCACAGATAGCAAAGCCTCTAACTAAACTCGCAGAAAAGAATGCAAAATTCGAATGGAACCAAGACTGCAAAGCTTCTTTTACTGCCGATACTTACACAACCTAACGAAAGTGGGCTATTTATTGTTGACACTGATGCGAGTCAATTTGCCTGGGGAGCTGTATTGTCCCTAGTACAGGGAGATTAAGAAAAGGTAATCGAGTTTTACAGCAAGACGCTAAACAAACAGGAAAGGAACTACTGCGTTACACGAAAGGAACTCCTCGCTGTTGTAAAAGCTGTAGCACATTTCCAGCCCTATTTGCTTGGCCGCCACTTTTTTGCTTTTTGCCTTGAGATGGCTCATGAATTTTAGAGAGCCCGAAGGACAAATTGCTAGGTGGATCGAGAGTTTGCAGGAGTATGATTTTACAATCCAACATCGTCAAGGAAGTAAACGCGGCAATGCTGATGCTTTAAGTAGAAGGAATGGACCGAACAGGAAGGTGAAGGCTAAACTACAACTCTACAATGTTGGCGCTCCTTTTGAGAGAATAGCGATTGATATACTGGGGCCACTACCGTTAACTACCAGACAAATCAAATATATCGTGGTAATGATGGATTATTTTACCAAATGGCCAGAAGCGATTCCATTGCCCAATCAAACCGCTGAAACAGCGGCAGATGCCCTCTTAGGTCGAGTGCAATCATTTTCCATCGACGCGTGACTTCCTTAAATTTGCCCATTGGACCAGATGGTGGTTTCGTAGTGGGCTTTGACTGGAGGAAAGTTTCACATTTTCGCACGTAATCCGAGACACCCCTTGAAATTCCCGGCCAGTAATAACGATCTAGTACGTAGAGTTTTACGAACGCCAAGATGAGCAGCGAAAGGAGAATAGTGACATTCTTTCATAACAGTAAATTGAACTCTGGTAAAACTACTCCCCATTTTTCTTCTTGTACTCGCCTTAAGTCGTATTTGGGCTTCATAAGTAATCTACCATTTTCCATTTTCCATACTTTCGAGGAATTCGCCTTAACCTTATCAGTCATGTTGTGATACCATTTGTCTTCGTTATTTGGAACGCAATCTATTAGACTAATCTCCGGAATCCTCGAGAGCGCATCAGGGACTACATTATTTTTTCCTTTTACGTACTTTAGTTCGAACTCGAAATGCTGTAATCGGAGAATCCAGCGTGCTAAACGCTCGGTAATATGTTGCTGTCGAAAAAGCCAAGTTAGGGGTGAGTGATCTGTCAGGATGAAAAACTTATATCCTTCAAGAAAACCTCTTAACTTTTCGATAGTAAATATTATACTGAGGTACTACTTCTCAGTGACTGAGTAGTTTATTTCTACGCCACGGCTAACACATGCTATTGGATGGTCGTCGTCAGTTTTATCATCCTTTTGGAAAAGCACACCTCCTACAGCTCGATTAGATGCATCGCACTGTATAAAAAAAGACATAGAAAAGTTTGGCGAAATGAGGACAGGAGTTTTAACCAATGCCGATTTTAGTTCGAGGAAGGCTTTCTCTGCTTCTTCTTTCCATTGCAGTTGTTGACGTTTCTTCCCACCCTTGGTTAAATCATGTAATGACGAGGCTCTTTAGGTGAAATGAGGTATGAATCTCCTATACCAAGAGACTAACCCAATAAATCGTTTCAATTCGGTGTAGTTTTTCAGTCAGGGGAAGTCGAACATAACCTGAATTTTTCTGGGTCTGTCCTCAATTCACTCGAGTCCACAATATAGCCCAAATATTTTGAACTAGTATGGGAAAATTGACATTTTTTCCTGTTAATGTTAGATTGGATTGATATACACGATTCGCTATACGTTCTAAAGTATCTATGTGCTCTTCGAATGATTCCGTGGCTATAATTAAGTCATCTATCAGCCTCTGCTAGATAGCGGGACTATTCGTGAGGGAGTCTTCTCCTTAGCAGTGTCCGTCAAGGGTATTTGCCAGAATGCATCCCCCAAGTCAATTGAGGATAAATATCTCGCTTTCATTAGCCGAATAAGGATTTCTGTGATTCTGGGTAGGGGATAAGCACATTTTTTAGTAACCGAATTCAGTTTACGGCTGTCTATACAAAGGCGGTCTTTGCCATTCGATTTCTTTACTAGTACCGCTGGTGAGCACCAGGGGCTAATCCACGGCTCTATTACTCCCAGTGCCTTCATCCTATCTAACTCCCTACCTACTCGAGTTTGTACCGCTGGCGATACTTTCTAGCCCCGCTGAACTATCGGCTCTGCATCCCCTGTATCTATATCGTGAACAATAAAATCAGTTCTTCCTAACTCCGCTCTATCGAACTTATTAAATTCATTTACGTAGTTTTCGATCTCTCGAAGCTGCGCTGACGTAGGCGAACGAATCCCAATACTACCATCAATGGGATTTTCACTAACGGAAAGGTTGTAGCAGACCCATTCTATACCAAGATTGCCAACATTGTTATTATCTTTAACTCCCTTTTTAAATTCAATGGGAACGTTAACTTATCCAATTATTTCATGATGAGTATTATCTGCGGTTCTTATAGTGGATTGCTCCATCTTTTGCTATAGCGTCTAAGAATATTATTCCAGGGTTAGCAACCATAGACACGTTTGGTCGTGAGTCAAGGAGACCCTTGGCTTCAGATCATAAAATTCGAACGTTTAGGTAGGGGCGTGTTTCAATCCCAAACTTAATAACTTGGGTTCAATGGACCTGATGGGCTTGGAGCGGTACTGGTCCACTTGGGTTCTACTCCTGTTCTGTTTTCCGATTGATTACAGGATAATTTATCGTCTTTAGATTAAGCTAAGTATGCTGGTTGTGATTTTTCTCTAACATTCTTATCATCTTATGTAACCTGATCTCGTTGATAGAACTATCATCTCGGACAGACTTAGGGTAATGAAGACCCCATGGTTTTATATTACGTTTTAACTGAGGCGAGTCGACATATTCAATATTTATGACTTTATTGTTATTAGTAACATGATCATTCGACGGGTGGTTTGAGCCCCTCTTATCATTCCAATTTTGGAAGCTAGCTCCCCTATCTTAATTTCCGGTTCTAAGCGCTTTGTTCATATTTGTAGTATGGCGAATGTTATTTGAATAATTTGAGTTAGAATTATTGGAAGCGGTAGGTAACTGAAAGTGATTACTTCGTTGGGAATTTTCTCTGAGGCGCGTTGGTCTGGAAATATCTTGCTCATAAGATCTCGTATTAGGATTTCCATATGTACGCGATGGAAAACTTGAATGGTGGATTCATGGCCTAGTAAAATCACCCTTTTTCTTAAAATTATCCCAATTAGCATTGTTTTGAGCTTCTATTTTCCTACAATTCTCTTCAAGGTCGTCAACAATAGCGAATTCCATAAGCACCAGAGCGCGTATAAATTTATGCCGTAGATTCCGCCTTATTATTGTCACTCTGTCCTTCTTTGGGGGATTCGTGGAAGGCGCAAGAACCGATATTCCATAAAAGAAATATATTGGACAATTGACTTTGAGTCCTTTTGTTTACGGTTCCTTAAAAACTCTAGCAAGAGATCGGTTTGCAGCAACGGCTCGAATTCATATAGGAAACGTTTTATGAATTCTGTATAATCTAAAATTGTATCTCGTTTTCTACGAAACCATCTCAACGCGGATTCATCTAGAAGATCTGAGATTGAGTGTAGAAGGTCAAGCTCACTTACATGCCTTGATCTTGCATAGTCTGCAACACGTTGTAGGAAACACGATGCTGAACTGTCATCATCGCCGGTAAATTTTAATCCCCATTTGTATAGGTTGGGAGGTGATTTCGAAAATAAGAAGGGATCTCCTGAATTCGTAATCTTGATTAAATGCTGATCAATAGTAGAATTCATGTTACGTTCGGCTTTAAGATTGGCTCCGAGATGGCCTTTTGGGAATTTATATAATTCTTCATCATCAAATTGCTTTTCCACGGGCTCACCTTTTGAAGCAATATCAGGTGGATTGCAACTGGTATGTTTAATCTCCTCTGCATCTCCGTCCAAATTTAAATTTTCCACTCTGGCACTGAAGGAACTCGGACTAGGCATATTTACAAAATTAGACTTCCACTTCTTGTATTGAGCAATTTCGAGATTTCGAATTAAAAATTGGGCCTTCTTCATAAGGGTTTCTTTTAGAGAAATTTTTTCTATATCATCCGGAAAAATTCTCTTAAGTCGATTTTGAAGGAAGTCCAACCTAACAGAGACAACCGCACTGTAAAAGTTTTCGCAGTTTCAATTTTCACCGAATTCGTGTATTAGTAGAATTTAATCACGAGAGAGGAGGGATCAGCATTTGACTCCTTTTTTAATTGTTTGCTCCACCGCGTGCATCTACTTTCAATGGTATAATTTTAGGCGGGACATTTCGGCAGCACTTTATGTCAGCACAAAAGCTCGCTATTAACGTTATTTACTATGAAGGTTAACGTCGATTAATCTATTGTAATTCCAAAAGGAAGTACTTAAGTATGTATACCCAATTATACCAAAGCCAGCCATAATCCGGAATATGTTATTCCGAATGACTACGTATTTGTATATGTATATGTATATGTATATATATTTTTTCTTACTAAAGCACTAAAATCGACCAAATCAAGTGTTTAATATATAAAGATCAAGATAATTGTAAATTGCAGTACTATTTTTGCAGCCTAGCGCAGAAATCACGCAAAAAGAAAATTCAAAATTAACGTTGCATACGCGATGCCAAATAATTCATTTTCGGGACGTACATATGTACATGTATGTACTACGTCTAGGTACTAATTACGAGATAAATTATATTCATAGGTTAACTATTTATTTAGATAATTCTAAATGGTAAAAAAAAAACCACAACAACTTAGCGTCATGCATGAATCATCAAAAATAGACTGCCACTTTTACGGGCTTCTTAAAACAAGAGATTGGGCTCTAAAATTACTGTTGTCAAATCATATTAGGCATTATTTCATCTAAGAGTTCTTTAGAAAAATTAATGCTTTGTGATTCTAATCGATATGTCACTTCTAGGAAACAACTGGTCAAATTAAGCGACACTTACCACCTATTTCAGTCCATTTGACAACTTATGCGAACTCGTAAATAACTAGCGCTGATAGGATTCAACTCATCAACCAGAATCGAAAATAACTATTTCTTTGTTGCACTGACTGAGATAAACAAACTAGGAAAACACTGTACTAAATGAAGTTATTGCTCACCCTGGAAATCAAACAGCGCTAGGCACCATGTGAACCTATTGTAGGCACAGAAAATCCATGCGTTTACTAACAATGAAATTCTGAAATGTTTGATTAGCATGAAACTAATACTCAATTGAAAATAAGATTGATTTAAGATTTGTACTAAATGAAGTTATTGCTCACCCTGGAATCGAACAGCGCTAGGCACCATGTGAACTTATTGGAGGCACAGAAAATCCATGCGTTTACTAACAGTGCAATTCTAAAATGTTTGATTAACATAAAACTTATACTCAATTGAAAATAAGATATAAATTTATGACACTTTCTTTTACTTTTTAAAAGGGAATACGAATCACCTTTATTAACTTACTGATCACTGGATCCGCTTTATGAAGACCGGCTTTACCAGAACAATGAATAGACATGCTTGCAGCTGCTGCATGTAATTATGACTGCAAAATACAGCACCCTTTTTTTTAGAACTTGGTATTACTTATTTATCTTCTTTTTTTTCGCTGGCGCTCAATTCGAGTCAACAATTTTTATTCTCTCCACTTACGAATTGAAATTGGGGATATATTTTAGAGAAATAATTAGCTTATAAGGTTAATAATTAAAATGCAATTATAATTCAGAGTAAAGAAATATCCCGGTTGAGCCTCCAAAATATAAGCCATTGTATAAAGCCATGACCACGGTCAAGAATTATAAACAATAATCAAATTGAAAAATAATTGAAAACAACAAAGTTTGCTCAACCTCAAAAAGAATTTGCAACGCAAGCAATTTCCCATGCTAACATAATTCTTGATTGATAATATATGCACACCTAAGGTCATTGCTGTACAATATCAATACATTAGATTCATTCAGAAATTGTGTGATCAGAAATGCTTACACTACAATTCCTGATTTTTAATTTTAAGTACTGCAATTCTGCAATAATCCCCCCTTCAGAATTATTGATTCCTTTGTAACCATGTTATATAAATAAGCAGTTAATGTTCAATAAGAATTAGAATTAATCTGACTATCGAAAGGTGTCTTTTTATTTCTAAAATTTCAGCATAGGCTTACTATGCCATCATACTATTACAGCGGCATAATCTGCCTTAGTAAAACTCAACATCGGCATACTCTGCCATCCCTCTATAATACGGCATACTTTGCCTTAGTACAGATATAATAGCGTCATACTCTGCCATTTAGATTAAAGTGGCATACTCTGTCTCTAATATTAAAATATCGGCATACTGTCCCACATAATTTGCATACTCTGCCTCTATATAATACTACACAGTAGCATACTCGGCCATAGCTTGAGCAAATTGGCAAAACCCAGCCATAAACGTGACCAGCATACACGGAGGAATAATAATAATATAATAACGGCTCCTTTAGCCATCCAACAATAAGTATGGCAGCGCTCTGCCTCTTCAAAATATAATTCTGATAAAAATTATAACGATAAGAAACATGGACAAATCATCATGTAACAAGCTTATCATATGACAGTCAGAATAATATTATTACACCATGTTGTATAGGGATGGATAATTGTGGCTTATACAGGTTCTATCACATTCAAGCATAATAATTATTAATGAATAATAAAACCGTTTGAGTATGCTTATGATAATAGTTCTTTCGTTTAATTTGACTCCAAGACATAGGACATAAACTTTCGATTTCTAAATTTTAATCCAGAAAACCCTACGGCCGTCCTTAAACTACAATGCTAAGCTAATTAGTTATTATTAGATTTTTGTTGTTGAAGTATGTTCTGCCTTTTTTTGTTGTACATTTAATTAATTATTAGTGAGTGTTACATAAAATTCTACTTGGTTAAATTTCGACGTCCATATGCTGCGTTCTCGCTATCCACTTGGGAGCGTCTAGTTTTAATTGGCTGCTGGGCGTCTAATTACGTTCTCACTTCTATTTTCAGCGGACGAATTCAAGTTTTCCACTTTCCTTTTCTTCGTTAAATTTTGTTTTAAAATAAACTTTCAACTTTTTAATTTTTTTTCTCCTTCTCGCAACTTCGCCACTCTTCAACTCTCCGGCCAGAAGGAAGAGGCCTCGACCCACGTCCACTTCCGTAGAAAAATTGTTCTCCATATTTTTTAGATGGGAATTTTAATTTTGACATTCGTAGGGTTTCTCACTATCGACCTTAGACATAGAACAGAGCTAATTTGTCTTATTATTTGAGAAGTTGCACATTCTGGTTGCTTTTAATTAATTGACATCGTTAATTACATTTTATTTTTATAAAACTATTCATTATTTAATTTTGAATGTTGAGGTTGTGTCGATGATTACGTTAATTTTATTAATTGCGATTATGATTTATTTATTATTTATAAGTTTTTTTTAATTATAATGATTTATTTATTATTTATAAGTTTTTTAACTATTATGTATTATTTATAAAGGTCTTGGATAGTTAATGAGGAATTCAATTTATAGTACATATACTAAGTCATACGTTACAAATGATCTACTTATAAAATAAGAAACACTAATGAAATTTACACAGCGATGCATAATTAGCTCATAATTTCCACGCAATTGAACATAAACAAATTGCATGCAAAATCCAACAACAACGCTATGGGAAATTATCACTAAGGAATAATTAGTTTAAATTTTAATGTCCATCACTTGAAATTTACACTAATCGTCGAAATATATTCGTAGAATATATTAATTATGATAAAACATTTTCCCGCGAACTATATTGTTGTCATAAGGCAAAACTATTTACTCACAAACCGAGTTTATGAAAGGCTGTAAAGCGGAATAACTCAATTAAACCGAAGTTCATGAGTTAGTAATGGAATTTTTTATACAAAAACAACTTCCCACTATGATTTTCCGTGACAATTCAGCAAAAGAAAATCTCACCCGAAGATAGGTTAAGGTAACGAAAACACTATAAAACGAGATTTCTTACGACCTAAACCCACTGAGTAATAATTATAACTCACTTAGCACAACTTACCTTGGTGGTACAGGACACCTTTCCTGAAAAACATACGGAATACTTTCGAAACCTCGAAACGAATTTACAAACATCGCGGAACTGTCAAATTTCCTGTACTGTCAACATATGGTACGTGAAATTGGGGTATTTTTTAACGGCGTTAAAAGAGTGCTAAAGCATCTCATTTAAGAGATATTTAATTATTTATGATTCCTCATAGAACTAATGAGAAGAAAAGAGATACAAGTGGAAGCGAGATAGTTAAAAAGTATATTCCACATAAATATTCTCTCAACATGGAAGACAAGAATATAATTACGCCATGTTATACGACAATGTGGATTTTTTATCTTAAACGGATGAATTTAATAAATGAAAGAAATTGTTTCATGGGAATATATTGATGTCAATATTCCGCACTCGAATGATATAAATTATAAAAGGACGAGTATTTCGATTAATCGCTCTCTTGATTTTTTCGAGTTCAACCAGTCAAGATCGTGTCAAAGTTGTTGTTCAGTCCACCGTCGGAAGTACGCCCGAAATCATTCCATCAACGAAACAACACCTCCTATCAAGAAAGAAAAAGGAACACAAAGTATTAAGACTAACTTAAAAGATCTCAGAATACTTATCTAATTAAATGTTGCATATATCCATCAGATGCAATTTTAGCTGGACCACAATAAAATTTTCACACAGGGTTATATTGTTAAAACCTCTCAAGTCTGCAGTCCGTGACAATTTATTTTATCTAAAATTACAACAAAAAAAAACAAAAGAAAACAAATTATGAAATTCACCAATAATTCGGGAACTTACCAAATCCTATGCACCTCCGTTATTGATATTTTTTTCATGTCATTAAATGACATTTATACAGTTAGCTGACTTCGCCTTCGCCTCAGTCGAATTACAAGCAATTCTAATAAGCGTTGCTAGGGCAACACCAAGAGGAGAGATGAACATAACTGGTGACCACGCCGACGAATCGCTGGCTCAGCGTTCATCTGGTTCAGAGTATAATATTTATATAGAAGCGTAGTTCTGTTCAGAGTTTAATCTGAAATTACTCCTATCCTTATTATAGAAGTATAATTCTGTTCAGAGTTTAATCTGAAATTATTCCGATTCTTCTTACAGAAATCTAATTCTGTTCAGAGTCTAATCTGAAAACTTTCTCTCATTACGACATCTGCGGGAACACGTTGCAGCATCCGTCTTTTTGCCACCATCGGCATTACGCTATTTTAATTGTTCTACCTTCAGACAGTACACGCTGTCATATAATTCCACAGAAATATAATCTGTAGAAACGAAATTTTCTTCTTCTTCTCTTTTCAAAAAGAATAAAGCGAAGGTAGCGGACTCCGTGACGTCACTCAGACAAAATTGAACCATTTTTTGAATTAGTTTGCATATTTTTAGTTTTAGTTATTGAATTTCAATTACAAAATTAGTAGTACTAGTATTAGTCATACGTTTGTCTGATCTGAGTTTGATGTGATATTAGTATAAGAGATATACATGTATTTAAAAAAACTTATATTTTGCATTTTGAAATAGACTGAGTTATTTTTTCAACCGGCCCCTTCTCACGATCGAGACTAGATCCCACAGCTATCACACAGTATTTTTATTCGGTTCCTTTAGCACCTTGTAAAAATTGTGAAAGCAGCTTAATATCTACCCATGGTAAGAGTAACCTTATATGCAATTTTAGGTGGAGGAAAAATAATTGTAGCTAGATACAAATTATAAACAATTTTTGTGAATTTTCAAGTGAATTAATATTTAATAAAATGACAGAAACTAATTATCTTAACTTTAATACTATTTTTAGTAATAATAATTTTATTGATAACGTACATTTGCCTTGTACAGAACACATTCAAGGCAGTGATTCTTACACGTCCCAACTTGGGTTAGCTAGAATACATATGCGAATTGTTCTTTGTTAGCTTTAATTTTGTATATTGACTAGTGCTTTAATTTCATATATACAAGAAAATTTTATAGATTTACAGTACAATTATGTGGCTAGCTGTAAATTAGCGTGCTTAAGAACAACTACAAATGAATTTCTTATTAAATCGAAAGTATGTCTATTTATCATTGTGCTGAGTTTAACATTTACCGCTACACTAACGCAATCTACCAAAGGTAGATTATATTGTTACATATGGCTAGTGAACGGTCCTATATAAACTGTTCCGTTACGCACGTGCTGCAAGGACAGTACTGTCAGGTAACTGTTATGTACCCAAAAGCATAACAGAGGAATAACATAACACATAATTCAATAAAAAATTGCAA
Organism: Dioctria rufipes; assembly: GCA_963924295.1. Classification (NCBI taxonomy): domain Eukaryota; kingdom Metazoa; phylum Arthropoda; class Insecta; order Diptera; family Asilidae; genus Dioctria; species Dioctria rufipes. Next base: position 106,101,763 of record OZ002744.1, read on the forward strand.
ATTATAAACTTTAACATAAGCTAATCATGCTTAAAACATGGTTAGCTTATCTATTCAATCAGTGAAGAAAATTGCGTCAGCAAAGCAAAATTATACACATGGCAAGTTTTGCCTTCAGCAAAATTTGCCAATAGAAATATTTAATTAAAAAAAATAAATAAAACAAAAGACAAATCGTACCTTCAGTACGATTTGTCACGAAAATTACAATATGTAGGTACGAACGTACATACATATTAAAAAAAATCTTTCGCGATAAGAAATTCGCGCCGCCAAATTACATTATATGTATACGCGCGCCGCCAAATTACATTATATGTATACGCGCGCCGCAATTTCAATCGACGGGACGGTGGCTGATGTTTATAAAAACATCAAATTTCATTTTTGCAAACCACCGTCAAACGAAAAATATTCTGGACTTACCTTCAGCAAAATTTGTCAGTAGAAATATTTAATTTAAAAAATATAAAACAAAAGATTAATCGTACCTTCAGTACGATTTGTCGTGAAAATGATAATATGTATGTACGAACGTACATACATATAAAAAAAAATCTTTCGCGATAAGAAATTCGCGCCGCCAAATTACATTATATGTATACGCGCGCCTCAATTTCAATCGACGGGACGGTGGCTGATGTTTATAAAAACATCAAATTTCATTTTTTCAAGCCACCGTCCAACGAAAAATATTCTGGACTTGTTTAATCAAGTCCAGAATAAATGAAAATTTTTCTCAGGGTAGAAATGCAACAATGCATTTTCTACCATGACCGACGGATCTTGATCGCGATGAAAGTGATCAAGAGCGCAGTCGGATTATAGCACGCGAGTTGATTTTTAGCGATCAAGAAGCAAGGGTTTTTCGAGATCTCAGATTCGGCGGTTCGACGGGTAAAATATTTAATGATTTTTGTGTAAGAATTGGTCTTTAAAAAAAAAAGAAAAAAATCGAAAAAAGGATAAGACGCTGAATAACGCGGTGCTAATAGTTGATAACAAAAATTAGAAAAAGCAGTCGTAAGTAATATAAAAGGGAGAGTTTGTGAAAAGGCGGTTCGGTTGGTGTGAAAATTAAATATAACTAACTATTCATATACGGGTGGAATGTAACGAGATAAATTTAAGAGTATGTAGGAAAAAAACTAGTTTAACTGAAACCAGAAGTTCTGTTGTTCATAAAATAAATCAATTTGAATAAAACTATTTTAACTGAAATCAGAAATTGTGCTGCTAATAAAAGATGTCAATTTGTATACCGGAGAAATACGGTTAAAAACCTAGTGAAAGAATAAAGCAAACGAACACAAGGCAGTACCAGTGAGTACATATGTTATATCCATTATAGGAAAATATATATATAACAATTGGCGCAGCCGGTAGGATAGAGGAAGCCTACTTTTAACCAACGAAGTATAAGCGCTCGAAAACCCTCTATCCTACGATTCAAAAGGAGTTTAGGACGGGATCGAATACTGGACAAGACACCCTACCCTCCGCCTGAAGTTGAGTCTGTCTTCAGGAGTATTTCGATCTTGTCGGCTCCCAACGCTCGGGGTCGGACAGCTTTAAGTGCCTCTGTTTGTAAAACACGCAGCCACCCCCTCACCAAAGCACAAAGTGCCAACGTGGGACGATAGCGGGCTTCATCCCAGCCCAGGAACAAAAGACGTCCATAGCCGAAAATCTCAACCTTACACTTGAAGGAAGGAAGTTTGGAAACAATCCGCTATCTGCGCTCCAGATCTGAAAGGGACTTCGAAGTAGGCAACGCGCCCCCCTTTCAGCTATTATCCAGGGGAATTTAAGAAGGCCACGGCCCCCCCGGCAGCAAAAGAACTTCAAACAAGAAAACCAGCGATCCTGAATTGAGAGGGACCTCGAAGAAGGCAATAAGCCCCCCTCTCAATTTGAACCAAGGGAATTAAGACGGCAGAAGCCCCTCTAGCTGCCAATTTTACATACGGCAGTCCACGACCGAAGAAAGCTCCCACCAGTAGAAGCCGTAGGAAATCTCACCACTTCCACCAACTCCACAACAATCTTCCTCACCGGACGACGCACAGGAAGATCCGTCCCGGTACGAAGGAGGCAGCAAGGGAGCAATAGCCGCAACAGAGGGTGGAGTGCAAACACCCCAAACACTATCAACAGTAAAAGGGCTAACACTCAGGAGTGGGACAATCCTTACAGGTCCCCAACAAGTAAGACCTTTTAGTTTAAATTTAGAAAATTATTTAAAATATCTAGAGGGGAAAGTGCGGGACTCCTTCGAACTTTCTGTTATACAGTGCGATTCTATCGATAAACAGCTCATAAAGTCCCGTGAAAGGCGGCTTGAGCAAATCGCGCAATTTAAAGAAAGTACGGAAAAATTTAAAGAAAGCTTAAAGCAGTTTGGGGAACTCTCGCACTCTCTCGAAACAGAAATTAAAAATAATAGTGTAGAATTAAGAGAAGGTGCTATTGAAGACAGTGTCACTGATTCCACCGCGAGTGAAATCCTTTTAAATTGGCTGGGCGACTCCCTCCTGGAAACCAGCATAGAAGAAAATAGTTCCCCAATAGTACCAAGATCAAATTCAAAAATCCCCAATTTAAAGATGGCAGATTACGCGAAAATCGCCAAATTGACTGCTCAGCTGGTTCCCCTATTCTCAGGAGAACAGCACCCAAAATTGAGCCTTGAGCTCCAAACAATCCTAGGATGCTGCAGGCAGGTAATACAGTGCATTTCGGTGGAAGAGTTAGCAGCTTTCCTACAAATCTTCCCCACCAGACTTAGAGGTGAAGCTTACCAGCTTTTCGCCTCAAATATGCCTACTACTTTCAAAGAGGTAGAAGAACGGCTAAATCGCACATACCTGCCTAGGGAAACTTACCAGGAACTGGTAAATAAACTAATCACTACCAGGCAGCACCCTTTGGAAAACCTCCACAGCCTTCACGGCACGAGCAAAGCAAATGCTGGCACTCTGCAATGAAGCAGCAGAATCCAAATACGGGGCCACAGCAGCACCAGCGGTTAAAACGCAGATGGAAGATTTCGCGAAAAACGCACTAAAAACCGGAGTCAATACCAATACCTTCTGACCATGACAGGCGGCACGGTGGATGACCTCGTACAAAGGGCACTTGACATGGAGCGTCTCCAGTAAAGTGCTCTATTCCTGCAACATCCAGGACAATTCCAAACAAATACGATGCAGAGTACATTGCCAAAATCTGCCTGTATCAGTGTACAAAATAACGCACATTTAACTCAAAATAGTACTCTAGTAAATCAAAGCGTATATAATCCTGGCATCATATCCTACTCACAAGATCCCCGGCAACACAATATAACCACTAATCCAAGCAGTCACATACCAACGTCACAGTTCACACAGGCCGGCACAGCATATATTAAACAGGAACCAAGATCGCCAGATAAAAATTGTAATGTAAAAAATAAAAATACCTATTTAAATAAAGTGACTTGTAGTTTTTGTAATTTAAGAGGCCACACATATGCCGATTGCCTCAAAAGGAAAAATACGCCTTATTGTGTGAACTGCAAAATGTCTAATCACGACGTACGTGACTGCAGAAGAAACAATAATAGTTTCCAGAGACCACATAACAATACTATAGCATCAAATCAACGACCAAGAGACCCACCAGGTTCCAAAAACTCAAGGGTCTATAATGTACGTAAGAAATGTGAATTTTGTGGTCGTTCTGGACATGCAGTCAATAACTGCCAACAAAAACGTAAATGCGAAGCCCGGAGTCAGGGAAACGACGTACAGTCGACCCAAAACTCCCCGGCTCGACTATAAATCTCCCATCTAATAAATTAGGGTCTCCTCAGCTGCCCGATTCCAGTGTCGCTACAATACAACTTCTTTTAGACATAGGCCTGTACGACCAAACTAAACTAATAGTAGATACAGGCGCTGAGGTAAGTATAATAAAGAAAAGGTCATTAAAAGATCCCAAAGAAATTAACCACAATGAGGCATGTACACTTCAGACCCCATCTGGTACCGGAAAGACGCTGGGAAATTTCCAGGGAAACTTCGTTTTCAAAAACAAAATTCCGTGCAAGTTTCAAGTCGTAAAGAACTTGCCTGGCCTTTCCGATGAAGGACTCCTAGGAAATGATTTCCTAGCAAAAAACTGTAACGTTGAGGGTCCTAATAAGACACTAAGGTTTCTTCGTGCGGCGACTAATCCTGATGAATTTGCTTTGCCATTGATGTTTGAAACGGACAAGCTACATTCTGAAAAAGCAGTCGAAGTAAGAACACTTGCAGAAGAGGTAGAGTCTAAACAGGCTGAACTATCCACCTGCAGTGTCTTCAAGGCTTCTCAAACAAGAAAAGCTGGCTGCCAAGCTCCATAAGAGCCCAAGGAATGTGAAATGAGCTGTCTGGGCGAACAAAAGACTGACGAAATCAGGCAGCAACTGGTTACCTTTAAGGAACCAATCTGCATACCTGCGCGCTCTCAAATTGTTGTCTCAGTCCCGTTATAAACGCAAGAAGAAATGCTCTGTTTATCACAAGAGATAAGCGATGGAGTCTTCTTGGCAAACAGTTTGCTATCATCTGGAGAAGACTTAGTGCTGGTTAGTATTCTCAACGCTAACAGTCACCAAGTAGTCCTACACAGCTTAAAGTTACAGCTGTATCCAGTAAACGACTACACAATAGTTCCACTAATAGGTGCAAAAGACCACAAAATCATGCACAATCCAATAATAAACACACAAGAAGAGACAAATTCCCCAAAAGACGGACACGAGTGTCTAAAGCCTGCCAAAAAGGTGCATATATCTCTACCGTCCAAAATTCCTAGGCACAAATCCCTTTTAAATAAACAAAGATCATTTATGAACGGTAGCGAGTCGCCAAAGCCTATACTAAAGGTGCATATTACTCCACCGTCATACATCCACCAGCATAAGAAATCCTACATGGTCAAAAAATACTAGCATCGGCGCGCATGAGTATCCCACACAACCTAAGGCAAAGACCGCACAGGTGTATCAAACTCAGCCGTCGGCAAAATAAATACAACAAAATAAAGCCTCATAAGGAATTAATTAAATTCAATCGCAGTTCAGGACACATATTTACAAGGAATAGGAAGTAAACAAGGTTCAGCCGACAAAACAGCAACCCTACAACATGTACGCATTTATACCCGGATTATGAGACTCCGGACGACCCAAAGCAATACCGGCGGATTTCTAGGCTAGAGCAGGAACTCAGCCTAGACCCTTATTTGACCGCGGAAGAAAAAATTTCGATATCAGAACTCTGCGAGGAGTATAACGATATCTTCTTCCTCAAAGGTGACAAACTCACCTACACATATGCTATAACGCATAATATTCCATTGGTGCAGGATCAAGCACCAATCAATCAAAAAATGTACCGCTTACCTGAAACACAGCGGAAAGTAATTAACGAACAGCTAAAAGAAATGCTAGACAGCGGGATAGTCCAGTCTAGTAAAAGCCCTTGGAATTCCCCCCTACTAGTTGTCCCCAAGAAAGCGGGACGCGACGGTGAAAAAACGTGGCGCGTCGCTGTCGATTTTCGGAAATTAAACGAAAAGACAATTGGAGACGCATTCCCGCTACCCCGAATCGAGGACATTCTCGACCAACTAGGTCACGCAAGTTATTTCACCACACTCGATTTGGCCAACGGCTATCACCAAGCTCTTGTCGACAAAAGAGATCGACATAAAACTGCTTTCAGCACAAGTTATGGGCACTACGAGTTCAAGCGTATGCCATTCTGGCTCAAAGGAGCCCCCGCCACATTTCAACGCCTAATGAATTTCGTCCTAACAGGCCTACAAGGCCTCGAATGTTTTGTCTACCTAGATGACATAGTCATCTATGGTAAAAATTTAAATGACCACAACGAAAATTTGAGGAAAGTCTTCAATAAGTTGAGAGAGAACAACTTAAAACTGTAGCCAGAGAAGTGGCAGTTTCTACGAAGAGAAGTTGTTTACCTAGGACATAAATGTTCTAGGGAAGGAGCCCTACCAGATCCCAGTAAGACGGCCTGCGTCCAAACATATCCTGTTCCAAAAACAGTAAGGCAAGTTCAGTCATTTTTAGGACTTGCCAATTACTCCAGGAAATTCATTCCAGACTTCTCCAAAATTGTACGTCCAATCACAAATTTTCTCCGAAAGGATGTAAAATTCACTTGGACAGAGAAATGCCAAGAAGCATTTTAAAGCATAAAAAATGCTTTAATTTCTCCACCACTGTTCATTTACCCCGATTTTTCGAAATCTTTTAATCTTACTACAGACGCAAGTAACGAGGCTCTAGGGGCTGTTCTTTCTCAAGGAGAAGTCTGAAAGGACCAGCCCATTGCCTATGCAAGCCGCACGTTAAACAAAGCCGAAAGAAATTACTCTACTATAGAGAAAGAGTTATTGGCTATTGTCTGGGCTACCAAGAATTTCAGGTGCTATCTCCAAGGCCGGAAATTCACGGTCTATACTGAAAATAAACCTCTCAAAGGTGTCTTCAATGTGAAAGACCCTACTTCCCGTTTGGTGAGATTTCACCACAAATTGAGTGAATTCGATTACAACATCGAACACAAACCCGGGAAGTACAGCACTAATGCAGATGCACTAAGTCGCATCCCTCAAGCATTAAAGGAAGACAGTTTAGGCAATACCTTAAGGGTAAAAGCCCTAGTCCACCACACGATGGACTCAGATGTACAGGAAGACGATTCCACAATCAATAAAAAGAAAAAGAAATCCCCTCATTGTTTCGTCGTGACTCGAGCTCGGAAGCAGAAGGCTCAAGAGACAATTAATAGCTCCAGTGTGGAGACAGAAGAGCACACGAAAGCCGACCAAAACGAAATTCAACTCACAGAGGCGGTAACACTAAACCCAGCATCGCAAAAAGTAAGTACTGATAAGATACCCGAAGTTATTACGAGCCCCACGGAGATCCAAACAATCTTAAAAGATTATCACGATTCTCCATTTGGTGGCCATCAAGGTGTCATAAAAACTTTCAAACGAATAACGCGCAAGAATTGGTGGAGACACATGCTTAGCGATATCAAGAAATATCTCAAAAAATGCCCAAAGTGCCAGACGACGAAAGCATCTCCACTATGTAAAATGCCAATGGTTATCACGGACTTCGCAGAAAAACCGTTCGAAAAAGTTTACCTCGATATCGTAGGTCCATTAGAAGAGACCACATCAGGTAACAAATATATCTTGACCTTCCAAGATAATTTAACAAAATTTGTCGACTGGTATGCAATATCTAATGCAGAAGCAGTCACAGTTGCGCAGGTTTTCTTTGATGAAATCGTTACGCGCTATCGCATACCCAAAAGAATTCTCACCGATCAGGGAACAAATTTCCTGAGTGAATTATTCAAAAGGGTATGTAAGCTTCTAAAGGTAAAGAAGTTACAGACTTCAGCATATCACCCACAGTCTAATGGAGCACTAGAGCGTGCACATAGACCCTTGATAGAATACCTGCTAACAATCGTAGATAAAAATCCCAAAACTTGGGACCAATACCTACGAACCGCTGCATTCGTGTACAACATATGCCACGGCAAGAAAGAACTTATTGGCAAGTAAACAGCGCTCAAAGGGGTACTACGATATGACAGTACGGCCCCTAACTTTCCATGTAGGAGACAAGGTCCTCATCAAGAATGAAAACAGAAAACATAAGCTTTCTCAAATCTGGGTAGGACCTTATCAGGTAATAGCAATACCAAGTGATGTGTATACTACCATCAAAATTGGTAAACGTATCGCAACGGTACATAATAATCGTTTAAAACCATATTTCCAGTAAAAGCATGTTGAACAAAAATGAACCAAGTTGACTTGAAATTCCTACTACAGTGTCCATTAAACCTCATTTCGATAACTTCCCCATAAACATTTGCGGTGGAGTCACTCCACTGCCCAGTTTAAAACGGCACAATGCAAGTACAAATATGCTTAAAGGATTGTTTTCTTCTTCTGAATTGTCCACAGAAATGGCGCTAAAATTCATCATAGTTACCCTCTTCATCCAGTACACAACTAAAGCAACCGCTGACATCCCTCATGTAATAACCCAGCTAAATGGCTCGGGTATATTTTTCGAGGACCTAGGAAATCTCATGGTATATCATGACACCTGGAATGTCCTCACCGAAATAGACTTGGATGAACCAGATGCACAGATATAGCTAGCAGAGTATACAGAGCACTTGGTGCATAAACTCTGCATAAATATAACAAACCCAGAAGACCTGTGTAACGTGCAGCAGCTACACATACATTCTATAATAGATAGCGTACGAAAGCACACGGAAACTATAAAGGAACTAGTACCAGGAAAACGCAAGGCCAGATCACTATTTGATGGAATAGGCAATGCCATGCACTATTTGTTTGGAACTATGGACAGCAATAACGAGAAAGAAATTTCCACTTGTAACGATGTTGTAACTGGCTGAGGTATTCTTTGGACCATCTTTGCCAGAACTGATTTGTTAGAATGAACACTTGTTTCCATCGCTGTGAGAGGCTGCTCTTTGAAGGTTGTGCGTTTTGATCTGCAGCGGTCGTGAGTGGCTCTCCGATTAAAAAATGTCCAGGAGTGAGAGCGGTTAGATCGTTTGGGTCACTAGATAATGGCGTTAATGGCCTAGAGTTCAGAATGGCCTCAATTTCGATCATAAGTGTTTCAAGTTCCACATATGTCAATGAGGCTGATCCGATGTTTCGTTGCAGGAAATATTTGGCTGACTTCACTGCGGCCTCCCACAAGCCGCCAAAATGTGGAGCTCTAGGTGGAATGAAATGAAACTGAATCCCTTTAGCTGTGCAATATGAGGTTATTAATTGTTGTGAGTTTCCGTGGTGAAGGTTTTCTTCAAGTTCCTTGAGCTGGTTCTTTGCTCCTACAAAGTTAGTAGCATTGTCGCAGTACAGGTTGCGGCAACTTCCTCTCCTTCCAACGAAACGCTTAAGGCATCCTATAAATGCTTCTGTGCTCATATCACTTACAACTTCGAAGTGTACTGCCTTCGTTGCAAAGCAGCAAAAGACTGCAATATATGCTTTCTGGTAAAGCGAATCCAAATAGGTCCTAAGAAGTCTACTCCAGCGTTTGTAAAAGGTCGTGCTGGTTGTATTCTGTGTGCAGGAAGGTTCCCCGTGAATTGATTGAGGAGTTTTGGTTTGGCCTTGGCGCATCTGATGCACTTCCCCAATATTGATCGAGCGATAGTTTTACCCTTGATGGGCCAATATCTTTGGCGCGTTGTGGCCAGGAGTGTCTGTGGTGCACAGTATAGATTGCTTTCATGAAGATGTGTCATCAATAGCTTAGTAAAGGTATGTGCGTATGGAAGTAGTATGGGGTGTTTTGCATCCAAGGGTAAATTAGCTGCTTCCAATCGCCCTCCTACTCTGATTAAGCCTTGGTTGTCTATGACTGGAGGCAAGCTGCTCATAGGGCTGCTGTTATGGACATACCCCGTACGATGTAATTGTGATAATTCTTCCCTGAATTCCCTTTGTTGAATTGATTTGATGATGATTGTGGTAGCCTCGTCAAGTTCCTTTGTTGTTAATTGCTGGTTTCTGTTGCGACAGTGATGGACAGGTCGACAATTTCGTGTGAATCTCAAAACATAACCAACAATTCGTTGCCATCTAATGAAGTTATTCTGATGTTCTATGGTGTTTACAAAGTGTGAATCTTCACTAAAGACTATTAGAATAGTTTTCGGGCGCCTTTTTTCCAGGTCCGTGTATGATTTGATGTATTGTGGAGGCCAGTGGTTTTCTGTGCCATGAAGGAATAGAGGACCATAAAACCAAATGTTCTGAGAAGCTAGTTTTTCTGGATGTACTCCCCGCGATACGAGGTCGGCCGGATTCTGTTTTGAGCTTACATGCCTCCATTGGTCTGGTGATGATATTTCTTGAATAGACACGATCCGGCTGGCGATGAATGTATGATATAATGCCGGATCCGAATTGATCCAGTCCAATGTGATTTTTGAATCAGCCCAGTATTAGCATTGGACGTCCTTCAAGTTTAGATCGGATCTGACTCGGCTAGCTAGTTCTGCAGTCAGTTTTGCTGCGCACAATTCTAGTCGTGGAAGAGTGCATTGTTTGGCTGGAGCTACTCTTGATTTAGAGCATAGGAGTCGCACGATTGTAACGCCTTCATGGTTTATGGAACGTAAATATATTGCAGAACCATAGGCCTTCTCAGATGCGTCAGCGAAGGCATGCAGTTGTACTGATAATGGAACTGCTGCAGAAAACATATGTCTTGGAAATTTGATTCTAGCGAGTGATGGCAGTTCTTGATGAAATTTTGTCCAAAATGTGTGTAGTTCCATAGCGAGCGCTGCATCCCAGTCAAGTTTAAGACGCCATAGGGTTTGAAGGAAAATCTTTGCAGAAACTATCACAGGAATTAAGATGCCCAGCGGATCGAACAAATGTGCAATGTCCGATAAAACTGTTCTCTTTGTCACCCTGCTACGCTCAGTGCACAATGTAACGAGATAAATTTAAGAGTGTGTAAGAAAAAAACTAGTTTAACTGAAACCAGAAGTTGTGTTGTTCATAAAATAAATCAATTTGAATAAAACTAGTTTAACTGAAATCAGAAATTGTGTTGTTAATAAAAGATATCAATTTGTACACCGGAGAAATACGGTTAAAAACCTAGTGAAAGATTAAAGCAAACGAACACAAGGCAGTACCAGTGAGTACATCTGTTATATCCATTACAGGAAAATATATATATAACATAACACAGGGAATGCATACGCTTATTTTACAAACATGTGGTGTAAGATGTCCATGCGAAAGATTTTATAGTTCAATAAAGAGCTGAACTCGCGTCACAATTCAGTAATCCCATTTAGGATTCCCACTACTTATATAACATTTTTAGTGGTCCCATCCAAGAACCAAAATACTGCGTAACATTTTTTGGCGGATCCGTCCAGGAAATAGCAGTATACGATTTGATTCAGTTCATTTGTTAGATCCTTAAGTTCAGTTGAATAAAACAAGCATTAGCTTATATAGCGGTAACAAGTGTTATGGTCACGGGTGTAAGCATAGCCTTGTCATAGTACAGACATCTACCCACCCATGACTGTCAATGGAACAGCGGACACCATGCGGTGGAATAGAGAAAAACGGGGAACGAAAAGGTGGGAGGAAGTGATCACCGGCCATCGGGTGATAAAGTGTTGAACAGAGGAAGGTGAAGGATGGTGAAGGATGGGTCAGGATTAGGCGATAAGCAAAAATTTAGGAAAACGAAGAAGATTGTGAAGATTTTGGAGGATTAAGTCGAAGGATGAGGTTAGATGCATTCATGTGCCAGCAGGCCACGAAATCACCTAATAAGTATTAGAAAGAAAATTTTCGACATCATCAAAGAACAGGTATGTTACGAACTTTATAAATTGAATCCGCCGACGGATGGGTCACGAATATTCATGCACCGAGCCCTCATTTAGAGGTGATGATCGCACAGCGACGTCGTGAGGCCACCAGAGCGCTTACAGGAAGTGTTATTATTACTTACAAGTTCCTTTTGGGGCCTGTACAACATAATTGAGACTGAAACATTTGGGTTAAAAATATTATTAACATTACCCCAGTTTCAATGCAATTTTCGTTATATATACACGTACTAGTGGAACTTTCGTGAACTATGTTAATAATTAAAGAGAAAATTATTATTGCGTTAGACGTACAGATCGCCTGAATAGACGACCTATCTTTACAGCAAGTGAATTCAATTTCGTTATTTACATCATACTAGTAACCATATTGGGATTTATATCTGTAAAATAGATACCTACTTACGGTGGTGCCAGTAGGATAACAGAGTGCCTGAAGGAAAACGCATCATCACTTTCAAGTTACGAAGTAATCTTGGTACAATATACATAAGACATTTAGTTGATAATTTTATTAACATTACTCCATTATTTAATTCAATTTTCGTTATATATATGCGTACTAGTGGAACTTTCGTGGACTATATTAATAATTAAAGAGCAAATTATTATTGCGTTAGACGTACAGATCGCCTGAACAGACGACCTATCTTTACAGCAAGTGATTTCAATTTCGTTATTTACATCATACTAGTAACCATATCGGGATTTATATCTGTAAAATAGATACCTACTTACCGTGGTGCCAGTAGGATAACAGAGTTCCCGAAGGAAAACGCATCATCACTTTCAAGTTACGAAGTAATATTGGTACAATATACATAAGACATTTAGTTGATAATTTTATTAACATTACTCCATTATTTAATTCAATTTTCGTTATATATACACGTACTAGTGGAACTTTCGTGAACTATATTAATAATTAAAGAGAAAATTATTATTGTGTTAGACGTACAGATCGCCTGAATAGACGACCTATCTTTACAGCAAGTGAATTCAATTTCGTTATTTAAATCATACTAGTAAACGTTTCGGGACTTATATAAGTAAAATAGGTACCTACATGCCGTGTTGCCGGTAGGACAAGAGAGTGCCTAAAGGAAGACATATCATTATTCTCAAATTACGAAGAAATCTTTGTACAATATACATAAAATATTTAGTTAATACATACCCCTACATACTCGTATCATTAAGCATTTCGGGGACTATGACTTGTTAGTGTTGTTAGGTCAAAAGAGGTACAGGAAGTAGCATAGAAATATTCCAAGTTGTATTTAATTTTTTTGTCGGGCTTAGTAGGGTTGTTAGTCAAGTCCTAAAGTTACCCTTTTTGAACTTACCAATAGAATAATACAGCCACCTCAGGCATTCACTATTTAAATTGTTTTAATTACTTGTTAATTAAGGCAACAATTGAAATCATCGAATTCTAGGCATATTATAAAACTTCTTTTCTTTGCTTTCCCGCGAGAAGCCTATCCAATTGAGTCATAGACGTGTAAGTTTGAATAGTGCAACCCAACGAGAGTGGGTGTTATTTTTCGGTTATAAATGAAGGATATCAGACCGTGTTCCAGGAGGCCTCTTGGAGACGAAAACTGCAACAAAAAAAAAATTTTAAGAAAAAAAAACGAACGCACGACGTGCATCATGAGCTGCAAATCCTCTGAAAACAGAAGTCGAGTGGTTTTGTCTAAGGAACAGTCTCATTGGGTTTGCCCCGCATGACGCAGTTATAACAGATGGAGGACCATTGGAACTGACAGACGAGTAAATGACCTACAACTCTGCGTGGGTGAATTTAAGAAAAGAAAAACAAACAAAACAAAAATAGCTTGTTTGTGCTTACTCGTCGGGGGTGAATTTAAGAAGTAACAAAAATGGTACTTTATCAGCTAACGATGCGAAATAAAAATTAAGATGATTCAGTAAAAGGGTTTCTTTTCTCTCCTCTCCCTGAGTCTCTCTCTTTTCTCCAACAGGTGAAGCGTGAAAGGACATCCTATATCTAAAGCCACAGATGTCATGGGAGGCTGGGGACGGCAACGGATCAGTCCATCCGATCCGTAGGATCAACTTAAGCTGATTGATTTATAGCGATCCCTTCTGGATCAGGGTGTGCTTTTCTTTTGTCTCCGTTTCAGGACGACAGGCACGATTTCTTTTTGTTTATGGTAAGGTGACAGCGGCAGGTATTTCGTGGTACCCACCTCACACTCTCCGCTGAGGCAAGCTAGCGTGCCGCCCTGCACATCAACGCTGTTACTGAGTGACCTGTCAGCTCATGCTGGCAGTCTGGACTTCACTTCCTAACCAATCAGTCACTTCTACATAAAACCATAACACAAGCTTAAGATATATACAACACCACTACTCAGTACATTGTTAACGGCAACATATCTTCACTAAAGGAATTATTCATAAAGGAAAAGGTACTGGATAAACTTGAACCTAATTGAATCATGTATGCATATCTTAAATAACAATTGTTAGGTTATAACTTATAATGAATTGTTTATCTTTATCCACTATCTGAATGTATCATCTTATAATGAAGGGTAGAAGAAGAACTCTTATATTGTAAGGCACTAAGCCACCATTTTTTTGTATAACTTTTTCTCTTTTGGTTAGAATCTTGCGAGGAGTGGACGTATAATTTTATAAGTGCTAAAAATCGAATAAAATGTCATTAAGGTAGTGCAAGCTATACAATCGTGTTTTCTTTAATAAATAGGAACACAAGTTCGAAATCAAAAACGCTTGGTTTATTAACATTTGGTGACCCCGACGTGATAGTTGTGTGCTTACACGTGTTCGAGTTTCGATTTCGCGATCCGCTTGAGTGCAATATTAGCTCATTCGTCTAACCAAAAGAGAAAATATCCAACAAGTAGCGAATTTGATTAGTAGTGGCTGAGAAAAATCGAGAATTTAAGCGAAAAATCATAACGTGGATTTGCACAAATCGGTGCACGTGACGCGTCATAACCACATATTCATCGCGTCAGCATCAATCGGCTGTAAGGCAATCACTTTCGGCTAATCTAGCATCATTCATTGCAGAAATCGGTGCATGTAACGCGTCACAACCACATATTCATCGCGTCAGCAGCAATCGGCTGTAAGGCAATCACTTTCGGCTAATCTAGCATCATTCATTGCACAAATCGGTGCATGTAACGCATCATAATCACATATTCATCGCATCAACAGCAGTCGAATGTAAGACAACCAGTCTCGTCTAATCTGGCATCACTTGTTGCGAATTGATGCAGCAATATTGACTGATATAATCGTCTACTGAAGTGCAGCTTCGCCTTGCACCGCTCTTCATAGCTTGCCGACGCATCGCTAAATTCGATCATCTTGGTCATACATTCTGGTTGTACTGACCTTATTGAAGTGAATTTGCTTTTTCTCTTGACGGAGGTAATCTTATAATAATAGGATAATTTTACTGATGTTCTTTTTGCCTTGCAGTTATTAACAGACTGCGCATAAACGGAAGATTGACATCATTATCGAGAGTGGTTTTAGTCCCGATATATTTCTTGTAAACAAACAAGTTACATATTTTGGAACTTTTGCGATTCATTGCAAATAATGCAACGAACGTCTATACATATGTCGTGCCTTTGAGACTTATTGAACATAAGTACACGTCTGCAATTATAGTCTTGCGTTAAGCGCAATTGAAATAATCAGTTTTTAGTATTAAGAGGTGTGATAATTAACTCCAGGTACTGAATCGTAGTAGATTTGAGCACTAATAATATAAAATGAGTGATTCAGACAATGATAGTGTGTCTAAGGTCACAAGAATAACAGAGTTGCGTGCCCAGCGCGGGGTAGTAACAATGCAACAGACGAAGTTAAAGACATTCGTGGACACAAAGTTGGTGGCGGCTACGGCTGCTGAAATTGAAACGCGGTTAGGTCTTTGTGAATCATATTTCGACAATTTTGAACGGATTCAGACATTAATTGAAGGTATAGATAAGTCGGAAATTTCTCTTGATAAGCGAGATATATTCACTGAGACCTATTGTTACATAAAATCTCGATGATTTGATGCTAAAGTAAAGAAGAAGCCACAGCCGCGTGCATCTTTTGATTTATCACAGTCTTTTGCGTCATATCGTAGTAGGCAGCCGTTACCTAAAATCTAATTACCCAAGTTTTCGGGAAAACTAATTGAGTGGCCTGACCCTTATAATATGTTCCAAACTCTAGTGGACAAATGTGACGATTTAACACCTGTCGAAAAATTGCAGCACCTGAAGGCGTCGTTAACGGGCTCGGCCAGACAGACATTACAATCAATTGAAATTACCGCGGAAAACTATTCGGTCGCTTTAAGACTTTTGCGCGCTCGGATTGAGAACAAACGTCTACTGTTTCAAACGCATATTAGTGAACTTTTCAAGCTAGAATGTGCTACTAAAGTCACAGCGGAAGAGCTGAGACGCATAAGCGATAGTATTAATGCACATTTGAGAGCTTTATTGTCTTTAGGTTCCAAGGAACAGATTTCAGATTGCTTTTTAATTCACTTACTTTGTCAAAGGATGGATGCTGCAACTATACGTAAATGGGAGGATGAAGCCCCTTTGGATGCAATCCCCACTTGGGAAGAAATGGAGAGTTTCCTGAGAAAGGGATTCCAGGCCTTGGAGAATACCGAAGGTGCGATTAAGTCAAAAACAAGGTATCAGCCGGCTAACAAATCTAACTCTAAATCTAAAGCCACATTGATTACTGCATGCTCTGAGTCGAAGTGTCTCCTATGTAAAAATAACAATCATGATCTAGTCAATTGTTCCCAGTTGTTAAGGTTAGACCCGCACAAGCGCTACTTTGAGGCAAAGCGTATGAGACTATGTTTTGTATGCTTAAAGCCGGGACATTTGGTCAAGAGGTGCAAGGCAGCAAGATGTGAGCATTGTCATTTGAACCACCACAACTTAGTTCACATGGCCGAAAGTAAGCCATCTAGTACTACCAAGGAAATCGTCCACAATGTTGAAGACTCTAATTATCCAAGGCCTTCAACGAGCAATTCGTGCCTGACTAGCTCATCAAAGGAGGATTCGCGAGTTTTAAGTGACATTAGCAGTAATGAGGTCCTACTAGGAACGGCATTAGTTCAGGTAAGAGATCATTATGGAAATTTCATTACTTGTCGTGCGGTACTAGATTCAGCGTCACAGAATCATTTTATTACGGACCATCTATGGCGACGGCTTAGACTAAATTCTCAGAAATATGAGGGATCAATCGATGGCATCGGTCTGAATAGCACGCGAGTTAAATTTGCAACGCATTTAGAAGTCAAATCTTGTATAAATGATTTTAGATGCAGTTTAGAAGCAATAGTGTAGAATAACCGACTACCATCCCAGCAGATTTGTAAATATTTCCAGTTGGAATGTGCCTTCAAATTTACGACTAGCAGATCCGAAGTTCAATTCACCACAACGCGTTGATATACTTATTAGTGCTGAGCTATTTTACGATCTTCTATGTGTAGGTCAAATTAACTTGGGCCAAGGAAAACAGATTTTGCAGAAAACAGTAGGTGAAGATGGTATGTTGGAAGACTTGGTCGAAAGATTCTGGGAGGTAGAGCGTCATGATTTACCTGCTATACCTAGGACGGACGATGAGACACGTTGCGAAAAATATTTTAATAAAACTGGTAGACGCTTAACTTCCGGTAGATTTGTTGTCTGCCTACCTTTTCGGGACCACCCCTAACTGCTTGGATCATCATTCGAGATCGCTAAGCGGAGATTTCACAGTCTAGAGCGCAAGTTAGAAAGAGATGAGGAGTTAAGACTCCAATATTCATCGTTTATGTCGGAATACTTGACGTTAGGTCACATGATCCCCGTCGATTTAAAGAGGATGCCTGCTTGCATGAACTTCCTACCTCATCATGGCGTCAGAAAGGCTGAAAGCTCTACCACGAACTTGCGAGTCGTATTTGACGCTTCAGCAACAACTTCTTCGGGACATTCATTAAATGATGTTTTACTAAAGGGTCCTAAGCTTCAAGATGATTTGTTCGATTTATTAATCCGCTTTCGTATGTATCAATTTGTCTTCACTGCCGGCATATCAAAAATGTATAGGCAAGTCTTCATGGATGACAAAGATACCTTTTGGCAATGTATTCTTTGGAGGGACTCACCGCATGAAGCTCTACAAATATTTCGATTGGTGACGATAACTTATGGTACTGCACCTGCTTCATTTTTAGCAGTCCGTACCCTTCATCAATTGACTTTAGAGGAACAAGAGCAATTTCCTATCGGTGCTCTTGTTATTCGAAGAGATTTTTATATGGACGATCTCCTCACTGGGTCAAATTCCATCGAAGAGCTGTTGGAAATCAAAAACCAGGTAGTCAGTTTATTACATAAGGGAGGGTTTTCCTTGTGTAAGTGGTGCTCCAACAGTCCGCATATATTGGAAGGAATTCCTGAAAATCATATGGAAACGTTCACTCCAATCGAAGAGGACAATGTCGTAAAGACTCTAGGACTGATCTGGCAACCGTAGACTGATGCGTTTTGGTTTAGTTATAAAGACCCAAGACCTTGCGAGTCATATACCCGGCGAAGGGTACTTTCGGAAATAGCGCGGTTATATGATCCACTCGTATTAATAAACCCTGTAATAGTCAAGGCAAAGGTGTTTATGTAGAGCCTGTGGAAACTTAAATTATCGTGGGACGAATCGCTCCCTTTACATCTTAATGATATGTGGTGGAAATTTAAAGGAGATCTAAAAAATTTGTCAAGAATAAACATACCTCGATGCATCACGTTACATCATGCCCAGCTACAAATTCATTGCTTCTCAGACGCAAGTTCAGAGGCCTATGGGGCATACGTGTATATACGATCCGAGAACTGTCAGCAAGGAGTAGCCATTCGCTTGCTATGCGCTAAATCAAGGGTAGCGCCCCTGAAATCTACATCTATCCCACGCTTGGAACTTTCTGCTGCTCTGCTGCTAGCCGAAATGTTACATCGGATTCGTAAGTAGTCGGATTCTACCAAGCTACTACGGATTCAAGTGTGGTTTTGTCTTGGTTGGCCGCACACCCCTCTAAGTGGACTATATTCGTCGCGAATCGAGTTGCAAAGATTCAGCAGCTTACGGAGAATTGCCGATGGAATCACGTACCAACAACGTTAAATCCTGCTGATATTATCAGCAGTGGAGCTTCGGTTTCGGAGCTATGCAGCTCAAAGCTTTGGAGTGCCGGGCCAAGTTTTTTTACTCAGTCTTCGGAAAACTGGCCAGTTGTATATTCGCCGACTTCCTCCGACGATATTCCTGAAACGCGAAAGTCCAAAATTTCGTAATTCGCATGTAATATCAGCGATATTGCAGAAAATTGTAAATTTCGGAACACATTCTCAAAACTCCAACGTTTATTCGCTTATTTATTTCGCTTCGCTGATAATTGTAAGCGCTCAGCACTGCAAGTTGAACGAGTTGTGTCCGCGCCAACTGTCAGTGAAATAGAGATAGCTACCAGAGCGGTAATAAGGATGATACAAATAAAGAAATTCCGAGAGGACTACTTGCATCTGCAAAACGGGCAAGCGGTCCCTCTGAGCTCTCGTCTAAAGAGTCTCGCTCCATTTCTGGATGAACGAGGACTAATTAGAGTAGGAGGAAGACTGGAACACTCAGAACTCCCGTACGACACCCGACATCAGATAGTGCTGCCTCAGAAACACTATTTCACCGATGCAATCATTCGACATTTACATCTCTAAAATCTTCATGCAAGCCAACAAACCCTGTTATCAATTGTACGAAGTCGATATTGGCCTATTAGTGGAAAGACGGCCATACACACAGTTCTTAGAAGGTGCAATGTATGCAGTCGAACAAATCCCAAAACTATCCAGCAAATCATGGGAAGTCTGCCTAATGAAAGGGTGCAACCCAGCCACCCATTCGATAACACCGGAATAGAGTTTTGTGGTCCGTTTTGGATAAGGTATGGAAGTCGAGGAAAGCAACGTACAAAGGCATACATTTGTTTATTCGTATGCTTCGCAGTAAAAGCCGTTCATTTAGAGGTCGTATCCGATCTCAGTATCCAATCATTTCTTCTAGCGTTGAAGCGATTCATATCCAGAAGGGGCAAGTGCCTTACCATTTTTTTCCGATAACGCTACGAACTTCGTTGGAGCGCGAAACGAGCTAGCGGCATTACGACAGCTATTTGAGTCAAGGGAACATATCAGTCTGGTGGAGAATTCTTGTCGAGATGAAGGAATTCAGTGGAAATTCATTCCACCAAGGTCTCCTCATTTCGGTGGACTATGGGAGAGTTGTGTTAAGTTGGTAAAATATCATTTGCGAAGGAGCTTGGGTGAAGCAGCTCTAACACTTGAAGAACTATCTACTGTTGTCTGCCAAGTTAAAGCAATTTTGAATTCGAAACCTCTTACTCCCATCTCACCTGATCCACATGATTACTCTGCTTTAACACCTGCTCATTTTTTAATCAGTTCTCCTCTTACAGATATAATTGAACCAGATTGTAGAGAGCTAAAATTAAATCGACTTACTCGCTGGCAAAGGCTTAAGGTTATTCGACAGCACTTCTGGGATCGATGGTCAGCGGAATACCTGCACTTACTACAGCAAAGGCCCAAGTGGAGTCGGCTGAGTCGCTGAAGTACATAGAGGTTCGGACTGCTAATGGTGTTGTTAGGCGAGCTTTTGCCAAGGTAGCGCTTCTACCTTTCGACGATAAGCAGGAGGAATACATCACTTCTTCTTTGAAAGCTGGTGTTTTCAAGGCGGCCAGTATGGATAAACTTGAACCTAATTGAACCATGTATGCATATCTTAAATAACAATTGTTAGGTTATAACTTATAATGAATTGTTTATCTTTTTCGACTATCTGAATGTATCATCTTATAATGAGGGGTAGAAGAAGAACTCTTATATTGTAAGGCACTAAGCCACCATTTTTTTGTATAACTTTTTCTCTTTTGGTTAGAATCTTGCGAGGAGTGGACGTATAATTTTATAAGTGCTACAAATCGAGTAAAATGTCATTAAGGTAGTGTAAGCTATACAATCGTGTTTTCTTTAATAAATAGGAACACAATTTCGAAATCAAAAACGCTTGGTTTATTAACAGGTACTAAGACGCAGATTAGAGAAATTCATTGAAAATTCAAAAAAGGTTGAAAGATTGAAGGATTTCAGGTTTGAAGCAAATTTTGGAAGACTATAGCGTAATTGATTTATCACTTAATGAATCATTAGCGGAATTAGATTCAGAACAGTCAAAGGCCTTGCAAGATGAAGACAACTATAACAAATCAGTGCTTAAATATTCAGAATATATGGGCGAGTTAGGAAGGCTTGTGAAGATATTCAACCATTATTGAGTTACAACCAAATACATCTCCTTCAACGGAGTCAAAATCCTCATTGCCTAGGATCGTATTACCTACATATAATCGCGATTATGGTCGATTGCGATCATTCCATGATCTGTTTGTGTCATTAGTACACAACAATGCTCGACTAATAGATGTACAGAAACTACAGCATTTAAAGATATGTTTACTTTGGAAGCCGACAAGGTGTTAAGATATAGTCCCATTAAAAATCAGGATTATATGCCAGCCTGGAATAAATTAAAACAGCTGTATGAAAATAAACAAATTTTGATCAATCATTAGCAGAAGGCAATAGTTACCCCACATAAACAAAATCTAGAAGCAACTAAGGGCATATAGTCAATAATAGATACAATAGAAGAATATCTGCGACAAAGAGTTTGCAAGTAGACACAAGCTCTTGGGATGTATTATTACTACATATTTAGTATGGAAACTGCCATTTATCACTTTGAACTTATGGGAAGAAGAGAAAGGCGCCACTCAAGAGCTGCCAAGCCTCTCACCATTCACTACATTTTTGAACAAACGCTTAAAAATTCTGAATCCATTACAGATGTTCTAGTAACAGACGCATCTCAAGCAAGGCCAGTAACAAAGCAAACAAGATCAATGTTCAAACAGACAACACTAACTGATTATACTGCAAAGGGTAGCAAATGACCTGTATGTAATGGAAATCATTTTGTGCTGAATTGTCCTAAATATCTAAAGATGGATATACAAGCAAAAAAAAAGCATTAAGATATCTGGGCGCTGTCTCAATTGTTTTTCAAAGGGTCACCTCGTTAATGAATGTAGTAGTAAATACAAATATCTTGAATGTTATCAAACGCATCACACCACATTAAATGAAAACCACCGCAAGGCACGACCAACAACCAGGTTATCGAAAATACAGAGCAATACATCACAACATGTCTTAACATCATAAAATCAGATGAAATATAGCAATAATACACAGAATTAAAATATCCATTCAAGACAATGTGCCAATAGCGCTTCTGGGTTAAACACGACTCAAACATTTGTAACCAGGAAAAGCTATCAAGCATTACTATCGACAGCATAAGCCATCGTAAGGTGCGAATGTGGTGAATCTATAGTTTTACGTTGTCTTATAGACAGTCGTTCTCAATCAGCACTTATAACGGAGACTGCCCGTAAGAAACTATGTGCTACTCGTACCCCCTCATCAGTAGAAATCAAACACTAGTCCAGGTACTATTTCACATAACGAAACAAGGTTAAAACTAAGAACATTTGGATTGAACTCGACTACAATAGAAGAAGATTTTCTAATTTTAAAGAGCATTACAAGTGCTCTACCAACAAGGGTAGTTTCCAAAAGAGATTATCAGCAACAAAATGGACTGCGACTGGCAGATCCTACATTTTGGAAACCTGGTGGGATAGGTGCGCTACCAGCAGCAAGAATAAATATATCCAAAAATCCTTCAAGCAGGTAACAGACGAATCTCTGACATGGCACCAGTTGCTGTAAACATTATATTCGGTTGGATTCTACTGAGATCCACGAATGAGGCATTCAATAGTAAGGCAGAAAATCACACTTGCACCACTACTAAAGCCGTATTGAAGCGATTTTGGGAGCTAGAAAAGATCCCAATACAATCCATTCTTAGCAAATAGGAGCAAGAATGTCACAGCACATTTCAAACTACATTTCATCGATTAAGTAATGGAAAATATCAAGTCAGTCTTCCAATCGTTGACAATGAAGTCCCTACATTGGCAAAATTAAGGCCAAAAGCGCTTATATGATTTATGAATTTACAAAAACAATTTTCAAGGGATCCTGAATTCGAATCAGAATACAAAAATTGTCTTAACGGATACATAGAACGTGGGCACATGGAGAATGCTGAACCTCCAAGGGATAATGAAAGCCATTACTACATACCACACCACTCAGTTTTTAAGGATAGTACTACAACCAAACTGAGAATTGTGTTTGACTCTTCGACGAAAACAACAAATGGAAAATCAATCAATGATTATTTGTTTAAAGGACCAATATTACAACCAAAGCTATTTGCTATGTTACTCAACTGGAGAAAGTACACAAGAACAATGAACGTGGACATTGAGAAAATGTATAGGATGATCGAACAAATCAAACAGTCATATGGCAGCATCCCATTACTAAATAAATTCAGGATTATCAATTTAAAACTGTAACATTTGGTCCATCCTCTGCTCCATATTTAGCTGTATACACAATTCAAAACCTGGCAGTAGATGAAGGCACAAATTGGCCACTAGCCTCACGAGCTTCGCTGAATGTCTTCTACTTCGATGACATATTAACAGGTGTTGTAGCATCACCAAAGCTAAAGGGCTACAAACAGAGCCACTAAATATGATGAAGGCTGGCGGCTTTAATTTAAGGCAGTGGGCATGTAACGAATCAAATATGTTAGAAGATTTGCCAATGAATTTTCGTGAAAACAATGGTACTTTAACATTTTCCGACAATGAGTCCATTAAAACACTAGGAATACGATGGCATCCTACACCTGATTATTTCTCGCGTGCAATTGCCCAAAGGGAGAAGGACGCAAATATTCATAAGAGAACTATATTGTCAGAAGTCGAATCGTTATATGATCCGCTTGGATGGTTTGCACCAATAATAATTGTAACAAGAACGTTGATGCAAATGCTATGAATTACAGGTTGCTCTTGATATGATCCATTTGCGGATACTATTCATACCCAATGGGAAAGCTTTCAAAGGGATTTACAACATGCGCAATTGGTAAGCATTCCACGCTGGATTCATTATTGTACCAACGCAAATATGCAATTACATAGCTTTGCGAGGCAGCTGAGTTATACTTGCGGGTTGTAAATACTGATTGCAATATTATTGTAGCAGTCATACTAGCAAGTCTAATTAAAGTCACAGTCGATGACATGAAATTACAAAACATTCCTGTATATGCATGGATAGACTCCACGATTGTCCTTCAATGGATCAAAGACCACCCATCTAGATGAAAATCATATGTAGCCAATCGCATTGTCAAAATACAAGATATCATTAAATATGATGGCAACATATTTCCAAAAGCAATAATCCAGCCGACCTTGCCTCTAGAGGAAGTTTAGCTGAAAATCTATACAAAAACAATTTGTGGTGGCATGGACCATCATGGCTAGGAAAACATTAAGATGTCTGTCCCAAGTCAACAATTGACTATAATAATCAAACAGAATTGGAAACCAAAAGAGCAGCAACGAACATTTTGATGACTCACTATGAAGATTATATTTTATTGTGATACTCATCCTTCACCATATCTCACCAGCAGAATACACAAATATATCACAGGCTCTAAACATCGCAAACTAGCTAGCACACAATTAACGGGAAACTTACCTTCGTGAAGGGTAAATCTAATCAAACCTTTTACCAAGGTAGGCATTGATTATGGAGCTCCGAACACGATTAACCCCTCAACACTTGGCAATGGCAAAAGCGATACCCCTTTATCTTCAACTGTATGGTCACAAAGGCAATACACATAGAACTAGTGGCAGATCTGACAGTTGAAGCCTTTCTAGCAGCCTTGCAGAGTGTCGTAGAGAGAAGAGGTTTGTGTACTGACATATTTTTAAATTGCGGTACTAACTTCGCCGGACGCAAAACGATGCTAGATATGGATCTAGGGCAAGCTAACAAGAAAGCTGAACCAGAAGCTATAGAATATTTTGCATAAAAAACTATAGCCTGGCACTTTAATCAATCATCATTTCCACATGCCGGAGGAATCTAGGAGGCTGGCGTGAAATCAATTAAATACCACTTAAGAAGGAAATTAGAAAACTCAATATGCACATTCGAAGAACATGACGCAAATGCAAATTGAAGCAATTTTAAATTCGCGGCCATTATGCCATCCGCAGTGATCTAGACGAACTATTCACACTAATACCTAGACATTTTTTGATTGGTCAGCCTCTCACTGCCATACCAGAACCGGATTATTCCAAGTGTAAGGCACCTTAAGTACGAAGGTGTAAATATCATCAGCAAATGGTTGAACAGTTCTGGGATAAATGGTCCAAGGACTATCCTTATCAAATTTAGCAGAGACCAAAATGTTACATAAAATAAGCCAACATAAAGCTGGTGTAATCGTACTCATAAAAAATGAACATAACCCACCAACTAATTGGCCATTAGGCATAATTGTACAAGCCTACCCCGGAACTGACGGATGGGTACAAAGTGTTCAGGTACGCACATTGGAGAGCACGTTGCAGCGACCCATAGCAAAAATATGTCGACTGTCCATAGAAAATACAACCCATCCAAGCGGGAAAAATCAAAGATGACAACATAAAATATATTTGTTTATTTATGTCATTTTTCAGTTATGTCGCTTGGTGATTATCCCTTCCTATTCTCACATCCTTTATTCAGTAAAATTTCAGATGTCTAATGTTGAAAGGCATGGCGAAAATGTCTGATGCCTCCTCGCGGAAATTGGCTTCTCTCCCCTAGCGAGTCCTATTCCAGATATGTTGGTGGAACGTGGTTGTGATGTGTTAACTGGGTTGTCGTGCCCAAAGCAATTTGATCAGGGAAATACGACGTTAAATCATGAACTCCCATAAAAACGCACGAATTACTTTACAGATTTTTATGTGAAATTTTTTAGGAAAATCTCCGATCTTGGTAGAATTAAAATATAAAAGAGTTGTTTAGGACATCTTTTATTAATATTCTTTTAAAAAATTATGCTCTCACAACGTTTCGACTATCAGTTTTTGAGTCCTCTTCATGGGGCTGTAGAACAATATAAACATATGTAGACCACTTTTAGAAAATATAAACAAAATTACCTTAAGGTTATAATAAATTAGAGTCCAAAATAACAGATGATTTTAAAACAACAAAAACATGTGAAGTTACATTAAAAAATAAAATGTTTACAGGAACAAAACTTAACTATGTGTAAAAATTTTTTAAAAAAATAACTGACTAGATAGTGACATTACGTGCTTAAGCTATTGTATAGCTCAATGATAGATGAGCGGACTGATTTGGTTAGGTATATTACTTGCGCTTACCACTGGTGGGGGCGCGAGATAATAATTAGGATAGGCTACGGATGGGACGTAGTAAGAACTTGTTAGTGACTCTAGGAAAACTTTATTATCACTGAAAATGTTCTTACAATATATCGATTTATATATATTTTAAGAACTACATACTAAGCAATAATTACATTTATTAATGGGCAGTGAGTAATGAACTGCGAATTATGCCTATATCGGTAAAATTAATGAATTGCTCAATACATTTGATTAATTTAAATGAGTACATATTAAGCGGAAACTCTTAATGATTTTGCAATTGGAATTATTGCTTTCAGGTCAATATATGCATGTTTCCTAAACATTCTGCGCCTCTACCGTTGAATCCTTATGTATTGTAGGTGTACAGCGGGGTGTTGTTGGAGTGAACGCGTTCACCCTTAAGACGAAGTCTGGATTACGAGGTGCTGGCCGTGGTTTTTTACACTTGTATTTCGTCTTGATTATGGTGATTGCTGATATTGCTGCTAGTGTGATGATGACAGCGGAGAGTGCGGAAAGTGTATGATGACCGATTGTTTGTAATGATGTCGAGGTTAGTTCCTTGTGATACTGTTCCTGTTCTTTGATGACTCCAAGTAATTGGTCTGATGATTTAAGAACGGGCTCCATTTGTAGTAACTCAGGCTCCTCAAGTGCAGTACTCTTGCTTTTCGTGATGTCTAGATCCATTGGTTTACTGAACGACGCGCGTGCAGATGTATTATGGAAAACTTCAGCTATTAGAGTGTTCTTCTTTGTTTTGATGACGCATTCCCTTGCAATTTGAATGATACCAGTTCCCTTTAATTCAACATCTTCTCGAATTCCGTTGCATTTTACCCCTGCTACAATAGGAGATGTAGCGATAAATAACCATGTATTAGCCATGTATAGATGCTTCCATATAATACTTGGTACTTTTAACGCCTTCACTGGACAAGGTTGTTTTTCTTGGCGATTATAGATTTCATCAACTATACAGTTGGGATTTGTCTCTATACTGCTGATGGTGGTTGGTATACATAATAGCAGATGTTTATCCTCGCTAATGCAGCCCTTAAGCTCATTTTCGGAAAGTTCAAAATATGTCTGTATATTATAGTTGATAGCGAGTATTGTGTTTGGTATATCAGCTATCAAATATGTATTGTTCTCTAATCTCTTTGGAATAGGTGTTATCTTAATTATACTGTATTGGTCTGCTTCGATTATGTTGAAGTATCCAAGTAGAGTAATGCTTGGTGTGTTCCTGGATGAGTTTATTCTGTCTTCTGGAACGTTTGTGATATAAAGGCTGCCTGGGAGTTTGCTGGATGCATCCTTAATAATGGTTCTTAATTTACTTGGTGGTATAAATTCAAGCAGACTGCCCTTTCCTAATAGAAATGCGAGGATTCTTACATACTGTCTTTCTAATTCATTCAATAAATTTGTTGCTAGTTGGTATGCGGTTAAAATGTGTAGATTTATTACGTTGGTGTTGATCTTTGAGAACCAACCTTGATCTGCATTACTTTCTTTCAATGCGCTATTTAACTTAGTTGTGAATGAATTTATTTTCTCTGTAATGCGTGTTTCCGTATCA
The DNA here is from genome assembly GCA_963924295.1 of Dioctria rufipes. Taxonomy (NCBI): domain Eukaryota; kingdom Metazoa; phylum Arthropoda; class Insecta; order Diptera; family Asilidae; genus Dioctria; species Dioctria rufipes. The sequence goes on from OZ002744.1 coordinate 106,129,427, forward strand.
TTCAGGTGGGAGATTGTTGTCAACATAATGGATGATTGATGCAATGATGCTTGCTGCAATGTCTGCTGATTTTGTTGTAGGGTGGAGATATCAGTATAAACTTGGTCATTTACTCCGAAGACGTATTGTAGCGCTTCGCCAAGAAGTCCTCTTTTTTTTCGATGATGATTTTGGTCATTTAAGACATTGATTTCTTGCAGGAGGTATTGCCCCTGAATTTTCAAATGATGGAGCAATTCTTCGCAATGTACTTCCTCAGATACCTTCACCGTATTTTTGACTCGATAACTGTCTGCTGTTGTATTGAGTGGTAACGTCAGTTCAACTTGTAGCGTTCCACGACGAAGTCTTGCTTCTCCGATGTCTTCGATGTATAATCCTGGTTGTGGATGAGTTATGGTATATGCGCAGTTCCCTAAAGATATTACACAGAGAAGACTTAGGCAAGTCATAGTTGAATTCCACAATGATGGCGGTTTTCCCTGTCTTTTAGTCGTAGCTTGATCATGCTCGGCTCTTAATGATGACTTCAGTGCTTCATATTTTTCCCTGGCTAACTGTTGCTTTTCTAACGGTACTAGATTGCTGTATCCGCTGACTGGGCGGATTCGAACTTTCTTATGGCTTTGTAGACTTCTTTGGAGAATTGCTTGTTCAATCTCCTGTATATATCTCTTCTTTCCAAGTTGTTTTGCTTGTTCAATATCTTGTATATATTTTTTCTTTTGAATTTGTTCGACAGGACCTGGATCGGACAGCTTCCTTTTACTTGCTTCCGTTTTCTTCGGTGATTTATCATTTGTTGCGGCAAGGTTATTGTCAATTTGAATGGAGTGCGTGATTATGTCGTTAAGTTGGGTATGTTCTTTTAATTTTGATAGTTCCTCATTCATACTATCTTCCATCGGTAATCGGCACAGTTTTGCTATTGGTCGTTTCAATATTGTATTGTTTCCACAACGCAATGTTACTACCCGTGTTTTATCGTCTTTTCCAGGATGTACTGCTGTTATATTTGCCAATCTCCATTTTGAAGTAGGTAAATTTTCGTTTTTCACCAATACTAATTCACCAATATTATAGTTTATTTCTTCCTTTCTCCATTTTGGTCTCTGCTGAAGTCGGGATAAATATTCACTTGACCAAATTTTCCAAAAGTCGTCACTAAGCTTGTTTACCATCTTCCATCTTGTGAGGCAACTATGCGTTTTTTCTTCGTTTGTTACATGGGGTGGACTTATTGGTGCCCTCCCCATTACGAAGTGACCAGGGGTTAGAGCGTTGCAATCTGATGGATCATTACTTAGGGGGCAGAGTGGTCGTGAGTTGAGGCTTGCTTCAATTTGGTTTAAGGTTGTTGTTAATTCTTCGAACGTAAGTGCTACATCTCCCACTATTCGTTTTAAGTGGTACTTAATGGATTTTATTCCAGCCTCCCACAGTCCACCCATATGAGGTGCAGATGGTGGGTTGAAGTGCCATTGTGTCCCGTCGGATGCAATTAAATCTGCTACTTCCTGTGTGGACATTTGAATAGCTAGATGTACGTCTTTTTCAAGTATTTTCTGAGCACCAATGAAGTTAGTGCCGCAGTCACTATATATGTGTTTGCAGTGACCTCTTCTAGCCGTAAATCTCTTGAAAGCTGCTATGAATGCGTCACTCGTTAGATCACTTACGGCTTCAATATGAACGGCTTTGGTGGATAGGCACACGAATAATGCTATATATCCCTTGTACAGCTTCGTTCTTGCAACTTTTGAGGCTTTCAGTTGTATACGTCCAGCATAATCCACGCCTGTGTGCGTGAACGGTGGTGATGGTATTACTCGTGGTGACGGTAGATTTCCCATAATCTGTTGACTTGTTTGTGCCTTAGCGCGGAAACAGATCTTGCAGTTATGGATGAACCTTTTTATAAGACTGCGAGAATTCGTTATCCAATACCTTCGACGTAAGTAGGCTTGTGTTGACTGATTTCCTCCATGCAATGTCTTGAGGTGGGCATCTTGTATGATAAGTTGTGTGAGGTGGGATTGATGTGGCAGAATTGCTGGATGACGCTCTTCGTAAGGAAGTATTGAATACTCCAAGCGTCCACCAACCCGTAATATGCCTTTTTCGTCAATAAATGGGTTTAGCGGAAGTAATTTGCTTTTTGCTGATACTGCTTTCTTTTGTTGTAACCTTTGAATTTCTTCTGCGAAGCCTATACGTTGAATATAACCAATTATAATATCGTGGGCCCTTTCAAGCTCCTGGCTTGAAGGATTCTTACCCGCCAGGATATTGATATTTCTGCATCTGTCGATAAAGCGTTTGCAGTAGGCAATTACTCTGATGCATTTCTTTAATGATGAGAATTTGCAAAGGGGGATGTTTGGCGATACTATACTTGTTACCACCGTGATGTTCTTTTCGAGTAAGTCTTCGGAGTTATCCATTATTTGGATTGCTGGATTTGGCCAGCATTCTTTATTTAATTTAAGCCACGAGGGTCCGCTCCACCAGAGCTTGTGTTCCTTAATTTGGTCTGGATTGACTCCTCGTGATGCGCAGTCTGCTGGATTATCATCTGTTTTGACATAGTTCCATTGATCTGGACTACTTGTTGCTCGAATCTTTTCAATCCTGGTTGCCTCAAAAATGGCTTGTTTCTTGGTAGTTCCTTTGATTCTAGCAATGGTTATCATAGAATCTGACCAAAAGTATATCGTCGGGTTTATTAGATCTAAGGTTTTTATGGATTGTTCCATTAATCTGCTTAATAATTCCGCACCGCACAGCTCCAAACGTGGGATTGTTAATTTTGATTTAACTGGGGCTACCTTAGATTTTGCTGTAAGTAGTTGAATTGCGGATTTTCCGGCTGTTGTTATTGATTTACAGTAGATGGCTGCAGCATAGGCGTGTTCAGATGCATCACTGAATCCATGTAGTTCTATTTTCTCAAGATTTGGATCGTAATTTATCCATCGTTGGATTTTTAATTCTTCCAATTTCGACATTTTTTGTTGGTAACTTAGCCATTCAGACATTATTTTTGGAGGAGGAACTTCGTCCCAGGATATGCCTGATTTCCATAACTCTTGGATCATAAGTTTTGCACGTAATGTGACTGGCGTAATCCATCCGAGTGGATCAAAGATCTGAGCTATTTTTGATAACATCAGTCTTTTGGTTAATATTTCTGTTGATATGCTGGCATTCACCTTGAAATGAAAAGTGTCCGATGTTGGATTCCAGTGAATGCCAAGAGTTTTGATTGTTTTGTCTTCAGAGATTGTCAAAATTCCCTTTTCTCGTATATCCTCTGGTATTGTTTTTAAAATTTGTTGGTGGTTACTTGTCCACTTCCTTAATTTAAAACCACCAGCCTTTAGTAGACTTATAAGTGCGGTTTGAAGTAGTTTAGTATCTTCCAACGTATTGCCTCCAGACATCACATCGTCCACGTAAAAGTCTCTAAACACACTCTTACTGGCTTGAGGGTAGTTATCTTTCTCGTCGTTGGCTAGTTGTTGTATGGTCCGAACTGCCAGGAAGGGAGCAGATGTTGTTCCATAAGTCACGGTTGTTAATTTATATTCCATCACAGGTTCATTCGGATTGAATCTCCAAAGTATTCTATGATAATTTTGATCTGCTTCTGCTAATTTAATCTGGCGATACATTTTCTCGATGTCAGCTGAGAAAACATATCGATGCTTTCGCCAACGGAGAAGTATCTGATATAGGTCCGGCTGCAACCGAGGTCCGGCAAGCATGTTATCATTTAGGCTAATACCTGTAGAAGTTTTTGCAGATGCATCAAATACAACTCGTAATTTGGTGGTAGTGCTATCAGTCTTTAACACTGCTTGGTGGGGAAGATAATTCGCAGCTTCTGATGTCTCTTTTGGATTTTTGACCAACTCCATATGCTTTAAATATATGTATTCTGCCATGAATTTTTTGTATTCTTCTTCTATATATTTATTCGAGTAGAACTTGTTTTCGGTTTGGATTAGCCGGGCCAATGCTTGTTTTCTGGATTCTCCCAGCGGTTTCGATAATTCCTTAAATGGAATTTGAACAGTATATCGCCCATCTGCATTGCGAACATGAGTTTTTCGATAGTGTTGCTCACATGTATCATCGTCTGATTTGGTGCTGGACTCGGTTGGCGTTTCTTCAATTTCCCAGAAACGTTTTAATTGGTCATCTACATCCGTCTGGGATATCATGGCTACTAGTCTGACTTGTTCTTGCGTATGTGGTATCTTGCCGGAGATTATCCATCCGAATTCCGTATTTTGTGCTAATATATTTTTATTTGATTTTCGGATTCCATTCAGCACAATGGTGGTGTACGAGTCAGATCCTATTATCATGTCTATAGGTCCAGGTTGATTGAAGGTTGGATCTGCAAGTAAACAATTTTTCCATGGTATGGAAACGGTAGAAACAATACTTGGTAGTTGCTTTGTCAGTTTTGGTAGTATGAGAGCCTCGACGTTGATCTGGAAAACTGATGAAAATCGTGGCTGAAGTTGAACGTCTACCTTCCCTAATGCTGTTGGCGCTTCTGTGGCTCCTAACCCGGATAACTTGACATGAGTTTTTGTTCTAGGCAATGATAGCATTTGAACGGCCTGTTCTGTGATAAACGATGCTTGGGAACCTGTATCGATTAATATGTGAAGCAGTTCTTGTTTCCCGTTGGATGAGGTCGCCTTAATCAGGGCTGTAGCTAATAGCACCTCGTTTCCTTGCTCTGCCAGTGTATTTTGTAAATGTAACTGTCTTGGCTTGCCATAATTTGGTGGTTGATGGAGAAGTGTATGGTGTGGCTTTTGGCATATACTGCAGTGACGGCGGCTTCTACATTTCTCGGCATAAATTGTTTCGTCTTATGGCCTCATTGCGTTGTTGGGCATCCAGGGACAGGAATTCTGCGCAATTGTAGATTATATGCATCTTTTGGTAATAACGACATTTCGGATCGGCTGTTGTTAAGTAGTTGCGTACAATAGGAGATCTAGGTCTCTCAGAGTGCCTGAATTGTTGCCTTTGGGAATGATGACTACGATTCTTATTCTCACCTATGGCTTCTAAAGATTGGAATCTTCTTGTGAGGAATATGTAAAATACTTCATATGATGGAATCTCTTTTGCACTTGCATGGGATTGCTCATATAACTTCAGCGTCTCATAATCGAACTTTTGTAGCATAAGGTGTATTATTAGTGGAGCCCAACTTGTGGTGTCCACCCCGAGATTCGTTATTCCATGCAAACACTCCTTCATTGTGTCGTGAATTCTCTTAAGCCCGTTAGATGATTCCACTTCTAATTTGGGTAATGTAAGTAATGTCTGAATGTGGACTGATAGCAATTTTCTCTTATTTTCAAATCGTTCTTTAATAATTTCCCAAGCCATCGTATAATTGTTGTCAGAGATTTCCAAGTGATTCAAGAGCTTGCCTGCTTCGCCTTTTAGGTTTGTTTTTAAATATTGCATTTTCTCGACATTTGCCAATCTTTTGTTGCAGTGAATTAGTCTCATGAATATGTCGTGAAATGCAGTCCAAGTTTCGTATTTTCCTTCAAATATAGGAATGCTTAGACGTGGGAGGCGTACATCGTTTTCAGCTGCGTTGGTTATATTTGTTGTTTTCTTCTCTTGAAGTTCAATAACCATTCTCATATAAGTGCTCCTTAGTTCATCAAATTCGTTATTCGTGTATGGCACGTCATCGGTTTCTTCATGATACATCAGAGTTTCATCATGTAGGGATTCCAAATATCTCCAATCTTCGGTTAGCGTTTTGCAATAAAATTCTATGGTGTTATTACTCATTTCGTCATCCACATTTATTTGTTGTAATTGTTTACGAAATGGGTCAATGCGAATTTTTTCCTTTTTGCAACGTAGCGAATTTACCTTCTCATCAAAATTTTTTATATTATCTTCGATATTTGCCCCATTCTCTGACGTATCGGTAGTCACCTTTGGTGTTGTGAAATTTGATGACCCACTTAAAGCGGCAGCGTAGGTGCTGAGCTTATCAATTGCTTTTTGTTTTGCCGTCTCCACTTGCTGGTAATAACTTTTGGTGAAGTACTCGTGCTCTGGGCAATTTAATGCGACGATCTCTTGATGTTTTTGGCTGAATGTCTCCCAGAGGTTGTTAATCGTATCTTCTTTCTTTTTTATGAAATTCTCTGTCCTCCTATCAATGGGCTCTTTTCTTATTATTTCTAGTTGATCGCATATGGCGGTACCAGTTTTTACTTGCTGTGAACCGAGTTTTTCCATTGTGGTAGGTCAGTTTGGAGTTGAATATTGTTTTGTAAGACGATATTACAGTGCTTCTGTTGTCTTTTTTTTTTTACGTAGATTTCTTTTAAGAACTCGGGCGGTTCTCTGCTTACTTTTGTATTTTAATAGGCTCGAAGGACCATGTATAGCTCAATGATAGATGAGCGGACTGATTTGGATAGGTATATTACTTGCGCTTACCACTGGTGGGGGCGCGAGATAGTAATTAGGATAGGCTACGGATGGGACGTAGAAAGAACTTGTTAGTGACTCTAGGAAAACGTTATTATCACTGAAAATGTTCTTACAATATATCGATTTATATATTTTTTAAGAACTACATACTAAGCAATAATTACATTTATTAATGGGCAGCGAGTAATGAACTGCGAATTATGCCTATATCGGTAAAATTAATGAATTGCTCAATACATTTGATTAATTTAAATGAGTACATATTAAGCGGAAACTGTTAATGATTTTGCAATTGGAATTATCGCTTTTAGGTCAATATATGCATGTTTCCTAAACACTATTGACTAGAGTAGGAGATGATCTTGTCTCGTGGGTGCATTCATCGATGTCGGTGTTTAGTTGGTGATTACTGTTCATGTGTGTCGTTATGATGTTATGAGCAATGAGTATGTGTGGTGTTAATATGGGTATTTTGCGTGTTTATATACTTTAATATTTGGTAATATTCTTTGTGGATGACTTCTGAGTCTAGTCTTGTGTTGATCAGGTTGTGTTTGTTTGTGTATATGCGGCAGGCTTCCTTAATTTCTCTTCTCATTCTGTTATTTTCATTGGCAATGATCGTGGCATCATCAAACTTAAAAACATGACCTGTTTCAAGGGAATGCGTTGCCAAGGCTGAGTGCGGGGTCTTTTTCTCTATATATTTTGTAAGTTGCGATAGGCGGGTTTTTAATTTTTTAGATGTTTGGCCAATATATGCTGCTGGACAGTTATCACAATTAACTTTGTAAACTACTTTGCTTTTTTCAGGAGTTTTTATTTTATCTTTTGTTCTGGTGTAAATGTTGTTGAGCCTGTGGATGGGTTTGAATGTTATATTTAATTTGTTGTCTGCTTTATTGGATATATGTAAGGAATTGAATTGAATATTTTATTATGGGTATTTTCAGGATCTACATTGGTTGTTTGTGTATTGTTGCTGGTGGAAGCCATAGATTTATTTTTTCTTATTGCGCTCTTTATAACCCTGTTTACTACATGCGATGGGTAGTTATTTTTAAAGAGGATTGTTTTAATTATGTGTTTGTTTTTTGGATGGAATCTTTTGTTGCCTAAACTTATAACTCTATATGCAAAAACCTTAGCAGTGTTGGTTTTCATTGATGTTGGATGATTAGAATGGTAATTAATCATGCGATTGGAACTGCAAGGTTTGCAGTACCAGTCGGTGATAATATTTTGATCTTCAGTCCGAATGAGGAGCATATCGAGAAATGGTAAGGTGTTGTTATTTTCCGCCTCGAGCGTATATTAGAGTTTGGCGTTGATGCTGTTAAAGGCATGTAATCAGTCATTAATATGTTCTCGTGATATTGCACAGATGATATCATCCACGTATTTTTTAATGAAGGAAGGTTTGTGTGTGGTATGTTTTAACGCTTCGGCAATTATGTGGTCAAGTGTGAAATCTGCGAGAATTTCAGACAAAGGGTTTCCCATGGCCAAACCGAATTTCTGTTTGTATGTCTTATTGTCGTAAGAGAAATAGTTGCAGTCTACGACACAGAAATCAATGATATCTTTGAACAGATTCTTATTTATCGGTGTATGGTTTTCGATGAGATGCCATTTATTTTCAATAATTTGTAGAGCCATCTGTGCGTCAACATTTGTGTATAGAGACTGCACATCTAATGAGACGAGGATGTCATTGTCGTTTAATTGAATGTTTTCGAGATAAGCTTTTAACGAGTGGGCGTTTTTTATATTGATGTTGTGATCCGTGTGTATAAGTTATAAGATTTTTGTCATGTATTTGGATAGAGCGTAGCCGGGGTTATTTATCATGGAAGTAACTGGCCTCACTGGTATATCTGTTTTGTGTATTTGAGGAAGCCCGTAAAATCTGGGACTTGTGGCTGTGTCCGTGCGTAAACAGTTTTTTTGGAACTTGTTGATGTATTTTTGGTCAAATAATTTTTGAACTAGTCTGTTGTTTTTTCTTTGCAGTAGAGGTGTGGGGTCAGTTTCCATGAGTGTGTATGTATTGGGATCATTTAGCATCTCAGTGATTTTATTTTGGTAAGTTTCTTTATTCATGATCACGGTTTTATTGCCTTTGTCAGAATTGACAATGTATAGGTCTGGATTGTTTTTAAGGAACTGTGTGGTTTTCTTGTAGCAGTGAGAAATGATCTTGTTAACCTTGTTAGTTTGATCATTTTTTAAGTGATGTGTGATTGTGTTGGTGATATTCCTCCTTGCAATTTGTCTTCTTTCTGGGGATTGTATGTAGTTAATTAAATGTTCCGAGGCTGATATTAGTTCAATAGTGTTGTTTTTATTTAGTTTCGTAGGTAAATTGAATTTTTGACCCAGGCTCAATATTATAGTTGCCTCTGTGGGAAGTTCAGTATTTGTTAAATTTTCTACGCAATTGTCATCAAACCTAAAATCTATTTGTTCAGCTTGTGTGTGAATTAGATTTGCAATTTTTCTTTTTAGTCTATTGTTATTAAGATTGGTGATTCTTGTAAAGTTGTTGCGTTGTGGGAGAATGAAAGTTTCGGCAATTTGTTGTGGGATCCTATCATTTATTTTTTGTATTTTCTGTCCCATCTGTTTGTTGAGATTATTAATTTTAATATGAAAGTCTTTTATTTCGATGTTAAGAAGTGCAATTTCTGTCTTTGTTTTTATGTGTTCTAGTTTTTTGCGTAAAGATGGATCATTAACATGACAAGGAATATTTTTACATCTATCTAAAATGTGTTTAGGAATTAAATTTAGAGACTTACATCTTAGTAGGAAGATTCTTTGGGATGTACTTTTGGCGAGAACTGTATTAAGTGGCATGTACCTTGTCAGCATGAGTTTCATGGCGACTCCGAATTCTTGCTCTATTTTCCTTAGGAAACTCATGTCTGGCTGTCGTTGATAATAGGTGCAAATACTGTGGAAAACTAGTGTTGATGCAAGAGAGTTTTTTGAGTGTATGTGTCGATTGATAGTTGATGATATGTATCCAGTCGTTATTGTGTTGTGTTGGTGTCAATAGAATGATGGTCTGCTTTTTGTTGTGTTTTTCCCCTTTTCTCCTGTCTCTCCCTGGAGCAGTTTAATTACAAGTAGCTTATTGCTGTGCTTTTGATCAGGTGTTCATAACAGATTTTTATGTGAAATTTTTTAGGAAAATCTCCGATCTTGGTAGAATTAAAATATAAAAGAGCTGTTTAGGACATCTTTTATTAATATTCTTTTAAAAAATTATGCTCTCCCAACGTTTCGACTCTCAGTTTTTGAGTCCTCTTCATGGGGCTGTAGAACAATATAAACATATGTAGACCACTTTTTGAAAATATAAACAAAATTACCTTAAGGTTATAATAAATTAGAGTACAAAATAACAGATGATTTTAAAACAACAAAAACATGTGAAGTTACATTAAAAAATAAAATGTTTACAGGAACAAAACTTAACTATGTGTAAAAAATTTTTTTAACAAATAACTGACTAGATAGTGACATTATGTACTTAAGCTATTGACTAGAGTAGGAGATGATCTTCTTGTCTCGTGGGTGCATTCATCGATGTCGGTGTTTAGTTGGTGATTCCTGTGCATGTGTGTCACTATGATGTTATGACCAATGAGTATGTGTGGTGTTAATATGGGTATTTTGCGTGGTTATATACTTTAATATTTGGTAATATTCTTTGTGGATGACTTCTGAGTCTAGTCTTATGTTGACCAGGTTGTGTTTGTTTGTGTATATGTGGCAGGCTTCCTTAATTTCTCTTCTTATTCTGTTATTTTCATTGGCAATGATCGTGGCATCATCAAACTTAAAAACATGACCTGTTTCAAGGGAATGCGTTGCCAATGCTGAGTGCGGGGTCTTTTTCTCTATATATTTTGTATGTTGCGATAGGCTGGTTTTTAATTTTTTAGATGTTTGGCCAATATATGCTGCTGTACAGTTGTCACAATTAACTTTGTAAACTACTTTGCTTTTTTCAGGAGTTTATGTTTTTTATATTTTTTTTATTCGATGAATGCACCCACAAGACAAGATCATCTCCTACTCTAGTCAATAGCTTAAGTACGTAATGTCACTATCTAGTCAGTTATTTGTTAAAAAAATTTTTTACACATAGTTAAGTTTTGTTCCTGTAAACATTTTATTTTTTAATGTAACTTCACATGTTTTTGTTGTTTTAAAATCATCTGTTATTTTGTACTCTAATTTATTATAACCTTAAGGTAATTTTGTTTATATTTTCAAAAAGTGGTCTACATATGTTTATATTGTTCTACAGCCCCATGAAGAGGACTCAAAAACTGAGAGTCGAAACGTTGGGAGAGCATAATTTTTTAAAAGAATATTAATAAAAATGTCCTAAACAACTCTTTTATATTTTAATTCTACCAAGATCGGAGATTTTCCTAAAAAATTTCACATAAAAATCTGTTATGAACACCCGATCAGAAGCACAGCAATAAGCTACTTGTAATTAAAGAATTACTTTACATGTCATAAATCTTTATTGATCGAAACTGACTTATCTTAATACGTATGCAAATAACTCCCAAACAAATATTTCTCGTACCGAACTGACCTAACGTAATGTTCTTGCAAACTCAACAGAACCGAAACTTGATACCAATGATCGGGATTGCGACGATAAATGAATAACTATATGCACTCGACAGACAAGTCACAGGGCTTTTATGCCCCCATACATAGAAGTAAGCTTTCTTTGCTCAGAACGCGAATGTAAACAAACGACAACAACCTTGTCGTTTGTTCTACCGTTTGCAGGAACTGAATCGCTTAGTAGTAAGCAATCGCTTTGCACAACAATTATCATGCAAGGCTAATTGTTATCGTAATCGTTGATTGCCCCACTAAGCGCTCATCGCAGCCAGCTGTTGAGCTAGTCAGCGAAATAACCGACAGTTGCAGAACAATAGCCTGCGAGGTTAGTGTTTAGGAATTGCTAGTTATTTCACTGAAATGTGCCCTTGGCTGCTGAGAGAATGTTCCTTATATTGGGCCATAACATCCCTCCCCACTTGGAAAAACTAGTTTCTACGGGGAACTAAATCTGGGGAGTGCAGCAGTCTTGATTAACAAATTGAAAATATTTTAATCTCCGTTTGGTTCATATTGCTTCACATCGTTCATTACCTCATTACATACTTACTAGTTAAATTCCTTTTTTTGCTATATTTGATTTCATACATTTTGTTTTTCTTACTTTCGGTATGCTACCTTGTATTTCATACCTGCTTTTATTCTCATTATCTCTTCCCATTTCATTTCTTTCTTATTTTTTTCTACCTTTTATCATTATTTCACATTTTGTTTTAACATTGTTTTGGCTTTTTTATATTGCCATAACAAAACTTTCTATATCCAATTACATACGACTGTTATATATTTTCCTTTAATTCTTACGTTACTTATAAATTCCTTCATCTAGTGTATAACTATACCTTACTTTCTAAATTACCAGGGTCGCCCTTAAACTTTACATGTCTATCCTACCATTATATTTTACCTTTTTATTAACCTGAAGTGGTTACTCCAACTGTACCAGTTGCTTTTTAACGACGTTTCGCAGGGCTGTTGCAGGTATATTGACGGTTGTGGGGATGATGCTAATGTTGGCGTCTCGAAAGTCGACTGATGATCTTCAACGTCTGCTTCTTCTGTCAACGTCTTAGGTGAATCAGAATTCTTGCTAATATTGCAAGCGAAACGATGCATAAACACCCAGTAATTGAAGTAGCGGCCAAGTGGGCATGATGAGGAATAATTTGTCTGATAGCTTCCTGAACCGTTTTTATCTCAGCTTCCTGAAACCTCCACGCGTGATTGAAGCTGTTGGTTGCTAGCAACTTCTCCTCGTTTTTCCCATCTTCTAAAACTTCTGGTTTGCGTTAATTTGATTTCCTTGTAATGATGTTGGCAATTCCCAATAAGTAAGTTGCCAAAGTGTTACGTTGCGTTTTAGTGCTGTTTTCCGAGTATATCAGCCAATCTCCTATCTGCAGATTCTCTTGTACCAGTAGCACACTTGTGGATGATAGCTTCCCTATTACCGTTGGCATATTCTTACAGTTTACCTCCAGGCTAATATCGCCTCACATCGCAAAGAGCCAGTGGTTTCTAGTCTCCATCCTAACCAGGTTATTCCATCTTGGAACCATTCTTTCTTCGCATGCCCAAGTATTCACAATAAAGCTCCGAAAAAGGTTCAGTAAGCAGTTGTCACCGACGGCCTTGATTATTGGGCCTAATTATGGGCACAGTAGCTGTGGGTGCTCCGAATTGATCAAGACCTTCTGGCACATGTCATATTGTGGATGACTCAGCAGCACGTATTGTCGCTCGTGGTGGTTTGCTGCCACAAATTCGGTTTCTAAGTTATAGATAAGGAAACCTTCCCCGCTAACTGATGCATGTAGCGTTTCAACTTGGTGAAGATCAATTGATGTCCGCTGTGGTTGAGAAATTTCGATTTTAACCAGTGTCTGTAAGTTTACTTTACGAGCCTTCTTCTACGCAATCTGGTTTAGAATTTTAAAGTTTTGGAATCTCTCGTTCAGGTCAAACTGTCAGATGGCATTACTGATTATATCTTTTATCTCCTTTTCATAGATTACTATTGGATGTAGTTTTCTCATGTTTAGTGAGACCAGCATACCTGATAGGGAATCTAAGGTGTCACTGATTTCTCTTAGTTGGAAAATCATCTTCGTAATTACTTCATTGAGCTCTTGGCTTTCATTTCTCTGCACTTTATTGATAGTTGAAAACTTATTCTTCAACTCTTTCCGTTCTATTGTAGTCTGAACCCGCGATATGTTAAATAGGTCCAGGAATGATTTTACTACTGTAGTCTGTTTTATGAGAAGGTTAAACGTTTGCCTCTCTTTTCAGCGTGATCCATTGTCCCGAATGGCGTCTAAAATATTTAACCTATTCCATGAAAAAATGAACGTGTTTTACGAGAAACTGCCTCTTCTTCGTGTGTATGATGGGCTAGTTCTTCTTTTTGTTGTCTGATGTTCGCTACCCAACTCCTTACCTCCTTGGCTGCTACTTCGCATTTGACTATTCCGGAATAACTAATCTCGGCAGATAGCCGCGTGATGAGACTGCTACAATTGACGGCGAAGGTCACCTCCTCTGATAAATCAAGTACCTCTAGTGTTGAGAAGATGGTCCAATGCTAGCTATCAAAGTTGACAAGTCCTACGTGTTCAAACAGTACTCCTGTCTCCGCTATCGGTTGCATTATTTATCCCACATTTTCTAAGTATATGACTGCTATACATGCCAAGATTATCCCCAATATCGTCCTCATGCGGTTGGAGTTTCCGATTATTTCTAATATCTATCCCTAATATATGTATACTACTAGCAACCTCTTTACTTTATTATTTATTTGCAAGACATATAAAAAGACTGTTATATTTATATGTGTACAAAATTTTTGATTTATATTTGATTTTTACCAACTAGTCAACTATCTTCTATATTGCTTTATGATTTCCTTTTCTACTTTCTATCTTGTGTGTCTCCTTTTTCTTTATTTAAAATATTTTTTACACACTTTCTTTGGGTAATTTTATAATTTTTTTATTCAATTTTTTTTTGCAATTATATCATTTAAAATCTTTTATTCTTCCTTTTATTCAATTATTTCCTTTAAAATCTCGCATTTTATAATAAAATTTCTTCAGCACCTTTAAAAACTTTAGTTCCTCCCTTTCTCACCTTCTGAAGTATACTTACTTTTCTCTTAGCAACCCTCTATTACCCTGTCCTTCTTAACGTAATCTTCTTTATGATTTATTCCTAGTCTCGTCTGTGTCTGCTAGAACAAAAAGAAAGAAACCAACGGAATGAAAAAAAAGAATAAACAAAATAAATGAATTCTACAATCATTTCCTCCGAAAAGAGTCTCAATGGGTGTTAGCTTTGTACCAACATGTACCGTGTTATTGTAAGCATGAGCCGTCATCCTCAAAATGTTATCCCAGCTCTGGGGCTCCCAGTCTACAAAACTTTTCAAGTAGGCAGTGGTGTGCAATTTCTTTATCTTTAGCATTTCGCACAAAACCCTAAATACTTCGCTTGTAAAATTGTCTCCCTGGTCAGTCGCCAACTGCTTTGGTAATGAGTAATAGCTAAGAATTTGCTCAAGCAAGATCTGCGCGACTATGTTTGCTTCTTGGTTTGGTATTGCTACAAAATTAACAAATCTAGTCAGATCATCCATCATGGACAGAATATTCTTGTTACCACTTTGACTAGTAGGCAATGGCCCCACAAGGTCAACGTATACCTTGTCGAATGGTTTTTCTGAACTTTCCGTCACCACTAACTGCATTTTAATCACCCGGGAGTGTTTATTTCTCTGACATTTCGCGCAACACCGAACATATGTGGCGATGCCCTTCTTCATGCCCTTCCAACGACAGAACCTTTTTACTGTTTCCAACGTTATGTTTCGCCCAAGGTGCCCTCCGACCCGCGAGTCATTAATATCTTTCATTATTACCTCGATATCCTTTGGGTCAGTGATGTTATGTGGCTTTGAGCTGTTTCGTAGCCTTCCTTTCCTATACTCAGTCTGCTCTATTGTTTCTGATTCACCTTCGGATTCCGGTGAAGAGTCGTGTTTCCACTTTCCGTCATTTGTATCTTTGTTGGCCTGTGCTTGCATAACTTCACAACATGGATACCCCTTACCAAACCTTTCCTCAACTTGCTTTATATCTCTAGGAATTCTGCTAAGAGCATCCGCATTGCCATTTTCCTTACCTTTCTTGTAGACAATCTGAAAAACAAACTCCGAAAGTTTTTAGTGGAACTTCTACATGCGAGATATGGTGTTGTCATACATTCCGTTCACACGGCATGTATACTTACCTACATGCAGTACTATGTACATACCTACATACAGCTTTTCTGCTAAATTATCTGCATGTACTATACATACATAGTTTCTTTTTCCTAAATTCATAAAACTTAATCGTATGTACATACATACACATGATTATTCTTGTCACCTAAAGATATTACTTTTTCAAGACACAAGTGCATATCAGATTTCATGCATATGCACTGTGTCTATATTTTTTGTACATTCCCACGTACGATTTTTCACGTCGTGGGAAAGTGATAAGAAGAAAAAGAAGCTTTCATGGGCACCTGGGGCCGGCGAGCCCAATCCTCGGGGAGTGTGTTTCTTTAATCCGTCAAGTAAAGACAAGATCGGGGAGTTTTCTTTTTAACCGTGGAGTCTGAATTATAATTTCTAATTTAACAAAATTGATAGTGCTATATCAAAAAAGCAGTGAATTATAAGCTCTAATATAACAAAAATTGTTATATCCGCATCAAAAACGCAGTGGATTAAAATTTCTTTTACTAATTCCTAGTCTGAATTATAATTTATAAAATTGATAGAACTATATAAAAAAAAAGCAGTGAATTATAAGTTCTAATATAACAAAAATTGTTATTTCCGCATCAAAAACGCAGTGGCTTAAAATTTCTTTTACTAATTCCTGTTCAGTGAATTTAATTTCTAGTGTATCAATTCCTATTACGAACTAAATATATTATAATCTCAAAAATAACAGAAGTGTAGTTCTCATTTCTACCATCGAAAATTTTAATTCCTTTACTAAAGACGAGTTTTGGGCTCTCCATCCCAGAGCACGGCTCACAAACTATAACAATGGTGTCCTTAACCTTAAAAACACTTAGAAGAGGCTGATGATTAGCCATGATTTTAAAATATCTTCCCAGGAAGCAGAATTTATAATTGCTTACTGTCCAAACAAGGGCCAACAATTCCCGTTCCATGGTAGAATAATTTTTCTCAGCCTGGTTCAAAGTGCGGCTGGCAACTGGCCTACCCTCTTGCTCTATGACTGCTCCTAGAGATTCCCCGCTCGGATGCGTGATGAGAGTGAACTCCTTATTAAAATCTGGATAAAATAATATTGGCGGCGAAGTGAGAGCTTCTTTAAGGACTTTAAAGGAGTTCTGGCATTCTGACGTGAGATTGAGCTTCACCTTTTTCCACGAAAGGTGAATAATTTGAGCCAGTATTCTTGAAAAATTTGGAACAAATTTGCGGTAATAGTACGCCAACCCCAAGAAAGGCTGAATCTATCTCACTATTTTTGGTCGTGAAAAGTTATGTACCACTTCTACTAACCGTTTGTCTGGTTGTACACCTTTCTCCGAACAAACATCCTCAAGGTATACTACCTCCTTTTTCAGGAATTGACATTTCGTACGTTGTAGTTTTAAGTTATATTCCCTAAATCTCTGAAATATTTCTCCTAACTTTCCGTTATATTCATCCAGATTCTTCGCAAAATCACTATACACTACTGTTACTATCGCATTTAACAAAGATTAAAAGAATGATGCACGATCTGCCGGATCCACCAACGCCTGGTGATAATCATTTGCAAGATCCAAGGTAGTGGAATACCTAGAATAACTTAATCTATCCAGAATATCCTCAATCCGTGGTAGGGGGTTAGAAAAAGGAATACAGACTTTGCTGAGTTCGCGAAAGTCCATACACAATCTATACTTTCGCTTACTGGCTTCATCAGTTCTATTTTTGGGATTAATAAGACTCCTCCTGCTCCTGACATTCCTCTATGTGGACTTCAGGCATTCTTTATTGCTTTTTATTTATGGGCCCAATGTCAGCCATCAAGGGAAGTTTGAACATTTTCGTGGGTGTGTACGTTAGCTTATCCCCAGGTAAGTCAAAGATATCGGCGTATTTCAGAGTTGCATTACTGCTTCCCTCTCTCCCTAATTCAGCTCATCCCCCAATTCCAGAGATTTCTTCATTACTTGAAGCCGCTGCTGAGTAATTTTCATTCTACCCTCGGGATTTCTTAATGGATTTACTAAATACGTATTTAAGCTCTCCAACTTAACCTTAAAATATTTTATTTGGATTGTCTCAGTCCTAGCATTGACAATTCCTGCAAAAGCTTGTCCGTTACTGGGCCTAATCAGGGTATTCCTACAATACACACCGGTGCATATCTCTTCTACCATATGTACCAGTTCAGAATCGCTCGAGATTTGAATTCTTATTAGCTGCTCGCTTCTTGGGTCCAGGCGCATTGGTCATTTCGTGTCCTGAAGTCTGAGAAAAGAAGCAGAGAGTTCAGTTTCGAGGCTGTTTAGATGGACTTCCACAAAGGATGTCCTAGTCCGTTCTTCCTTTCAACCGTCCGTCTTTGGAGCTATTTTTCGCTTCTTCTGTGCTGTCCGCTTACACTCCAGTTATATATTCACTGTTTCATCGCTCTTGCTGACATGGTTCAAATATTTCTCTATGCTATCTGAAGCGTCACTTGCCTTGTGCACCATATATTTTAGCCCTGTGCGTTTTTCTTGAATACGTAGCCTTACAGCTTCTGGTGAAATCACCTGTTGTTCCCCTGTCCTAGATTGAGTATATCCTCCTGGGTATATCTATCCAACGTGAGAATATTGGTATTTTCTTTCCTGTTATGTTTTCAAATAGTGGCCTTACTTCCCCGCTTCTTTCTTACTTTGAATTGACAGTCTACTACCAACACAGTCAATGCAGACTCTGTTTCTAAGGAACTCCGTGGCTAATTTTCAATCTGCTGGTATTGACCCGGTATCATGTATGGCATGAAATATACAAGTCCGTTGGCTAGTACCAAAGCCTAGTAAAGCTTGGCAGATTCCTGTATATCAAACAATCCTCCTGTAGTAATTGTTTCTTGGCTTCGTATGGGCGTACTTCCTCTTATTTTATTTACCTAAATTATATTACATGAAGATCCTGTATCTACTAATAATACTAACTAACCTTCTTGTCCTATGTCTGAAGGCAGCTGCGGATAGAGTCCATAGCTTCCGCCTCTGGTTTCCCTCATGCAAGTGGCTTCCATGCTCTGTCAAGTACTTTTTTACACAGATATCCGTGTAATGGTCACCGGTCTTAGAGAACTGGCAATAGATAAGCTCTCTTCTCTGAGTGCATTCCGTAGATTTCTCTACCATTGTATCTGCGAAACTGACTTGTTGATTCGTACAACCTGACGCCTCATGCCCATAGTTTCGGCATTTAGTGCAATAAATAGGCTGCTTTATCCACTGGATTTCTTTAGCAAAGTGTACAGGCTCCCGCGTTTGACGCACTTGACCGCTCTAGGCTGCTATGTTGCTCTGATTGGAGTTTTCCAGTTCATTGCTCCATATTGCTTAGAAATGCTTTTGGGTTTTTTTCTGCTTTACATCACTAAAATTTTCGCTCTTTCATATTTCTTGTGGTAATTCTCTGGTATATTCCGGCGATTTTTCCAGGACCTTGGTGCCATAGCTTGAAGCCTTTCCGAATGTTTTTCGTAGTACAAAGCTTCATCTCGAACTTCTCCCAGCGCTCAAAACTTCTGTCCAGTAAGGTATACCCGTGTGGGCTGACTGCCTACACCAGCTTTAAAAGTAGATACCGCGTCGACCTCTAGTTCTGCTTACAGAACTCCATCCTTATTTCACTATTTAGCTGATAACCCAGACTTAATCTGGTCCAGGAGCTCCACCATTCTATCCGCAAACTCTCTAATATCTTCACCCGGACTCAGCCTACATGCTAAGATTTCTGTTCGTAACTCACTGAAAGATTTAAATGGAATGTAGGCTGTTTTAATTGGTAAGTACTTTGTCTGATGTAAGCTTATTAGATAGTCAGCGTCATCGGATAAGCGGTACTTTATGCATTTAATAAAAATGATTTACTCAGTTGGTCGTGCAAGCCTTTGCTGCAGCTGAGGAAACGAAAAGTTCTTTTGGCAACTTTGAAAACCTTTCCCCTGAAAAGCTTCGCGGGTATTTAGAAACCAAGTCCATGATTTTCTGGTACACCTCTGCCATGTTGCTCTTTAGATATGCTTTTGACTTGGCAGATTCTGTATTTTCCTCCAATTTTTACTCCGACGCAATTTCCTTCGGTTGGATTACTTCGAATGTAGTTTTAACTATCCGGCCTAAGGCTTCTGCTTTCGTGCAATTCTGGGAAGTCATACTCAATTCCTCAAGCAATTTTTTTGATTCTTCACTTGATAATCGTTTCTGCAGTTCTGTGAGATGATTTCCAATGTATTGCCAGTCTTGCTCGTAACTCAGAAGTTTTGTTTCGTACTCTTTTACTTTCTGAGCTCTGATGTCTAATTCATTTTATTTTACATAAACTTTATATTTAATTGCATCGAACCCGAATGCATATGACAGAGCAAATATGTTTCAACCTAAATTATTTCCGTTAATAAAAACTCTAGTAGTTACTACCAGAAGTTATTACAACTTATTAAAAATGCGAGAAATTACACTAAAGCATGTGTGATCAACGCCTAAACCGACAATTTACAAATTACTCTCGAACTCCATACCATGCCAAAATTGACACCTGTTACCTTAAAGATCGTCGCTAATTATTGTGTGTAGTGTTGAAGACGCGGACGTAGCTTTTTATCTGAAAACGGTGAATGATTTTTATACGGGATACGGGAGTAGCTAATATAGCTTTGCTCCTAGTGTGTACGCTGTAGTAGCTAATGCAGCCTTGCTACTTGTGTGTATGCTCGAGTAGCCAATATAGCTTTGCTCCTTGTGGGCATGCTGCAGTAGCTAATACAACTTTGATTCATGTGTGTGTGCCGCAGTAGCTAGTACAGCTCAACTCTTCATATGATGTAAGTGTTATAACCAATTTCACAAAAAAAAAAAAAAAAACAAAACAAAAAATCACAAAATCAAACACAATACAGAAAATCACAGAAATTTTAAAAATCACAAAAATTTTAAAGGAACACAATGTCGTGCCAAAAGCAATTAGATCACGGAAATACAACGTTAAATCACGCACGAATTTATTTACATGTCAGAATGCGTTTTTGATCGACCTATCTAAATACCTGACCTATCTTAATACGAATACAAATAACTCCCAAACAAATTTTTTTCATACCGTAGTGACCTAACGTAATGTTCTTGCATTCTCATCAGAACCGAAACTTGATGCTACTGATCGGTAAAGCGACTATGAATGAATAACTATATGCACTCGACAGACCAGACACAGATCTTTTATGCCCCCATACTCTGAAGTAAGCTTTCTTTGCTCAGACCGCGGAGGTAAAGAAACGACAACAACCTTGTCATTTTTTCCACCGATTGCAGCACCTGAGTTACTTAGTAGTAAGCAATGCCTTTAGACAACAATTACCATGTGAGGTTAATTGTTATCGTAATAGTCGATTACCCCACTAAGCGCTTATCGCAGCCAGTTGTTGAATTAATCAGCGAAATAAGTGACACTTGCAGAAAAATAACATGCGAGGTTCCTAATATTGGGCTAATTTTCCTTATATTGGGCCATAACAGGGTTACCGTAACCGGCTCATTACAATGTTCCGTCCATATCTGCATCAGTGCAAGGCTCTCATGCTAAGGAGCAGTGTGCATCAAAGTAGCAGCACACAGCCACATATTTCACCACTTCACACACACGTCCTACTATAGTTAAATCGTGTCAATCAATGGGAAATAATTGAACCCGCTCTCACACCTAGAACATAAAACAACCATTGTTGAGCTCGGAGTGCGTGCTGAAAATACTCATCAGCAGTTTATCACTAGTGAGGGGATCGACATTTATTTACAACGTCATATATTAAAATGCAAAATAAAGACTATCAATCTGCCCGATCGATACCAAGTTTTTCTGCATCTTCGAGCTGTTGGTGAAATCTTCTTTTATTGTTCTCACAAAAGAGGAACAGAACAGCTACGAAAACGGTTGAATGCAGACATTCAACGTGGAGAGGGGAGGGGGCAGAATGTTCAGCACCGAGCAATGGCGGAAGAAAAATAAAAGGAATTAGTACAAACCAAACAAATGTAAAGTATTTAACTTAAGTACCAGCCAGGGAAATCGACTAGCATACAAATTCCTCCCACGGTACAAAGGTACACACGTATCTACACACACACGTCCAATTACCTGAAATAGAAAGAAAACATGAACTAAATTAATTGAATTACTAATGAGCTACTTATTAAAAAAAAACGTTAATGAAATTTACATTGTGATGCATAATTTGTTCATAATTTCCCACGCAATTGAACATAAACAGATTGCATGCAAAAAGCACCAAAAACAATATGGGACATTGTCATTAAGGAATAATTATTTTAAATTTTAATGTTCATCACTCGAAGTTTACACTAATCATTGAAATGTATTCATAGAACATATTACCTATGATAAAACACTTTCCCGCGAACTATTTGAATGAAAATTACACATAAATTTTTACCTTTGACAGTTGTCATAAGGCACACCTATTTACTCACAAATCGAATTTATGGGCTGTAAAGCATAATAACTCAATAAAACCGAAGTTCGTGAGTTAGTAATTGGATTCTTTCCACAAAAAGAACTTCCACGATGATTTTTCGCGAAAATCAATAAAAGAAAAATTCACCTGAAGACAGATTATGATCACAAAATTACTATAAAAACTAGATTTCTTAAAACAAACTCAATATACACTGAGTAATGATTATAAATCACTTCGCACAGCTTACCTTGGTCGTACGGTACACTTTTCCTGAAAAACACTCGGAAAAATGTCGCGATCGCGAAATCGCGAAACGAATTTAGAAACATCGCGGAACTGTCAAACTAACTGCCAACATATGGCACATGAAACTGGAGTATCTCAGTTAAAATATATTTAATAGTTTATGATTTCTCATAGAACTAATGAGAAGAAAGGATTTACCAAATGGACGCAAGGTAGTTCAAATACGTTCCACGTTAAAATTCCCTCAACATGGACGACAAGAATTTAGTTATGCCATATTATAGCACAATTTGGAATTTTTATCTTAAATGGATGAATTTAATAAATGAAGGAAATTGTTTGATGGGAAAATATTGATGTCAATATTCAGCATCGAATTATATTAATTACAGCTTATGACAAATAAACTATTCTGAATTATTATCATGCTGGCTGCGGGTTCCACACAAAAAATGGCAGTTCAGACCCTATACAGCGCCGATCATTTCGAAGTATCACTCTCATAAGTTCTTCGAGTTCAACCAGACAAGATCGTGTCAAAGTTATCATACAGTGTTTTTATTCAGTTCTTTTAGCACCTTGTAAAAATTGTGAAATCGGTAAGAGTAGCCTTATATGCAATTTTAGGTGAAGGAAAAATAATTGTAGCTAGATACAAATTATTGATAGTTTATTGTGAATTTTCAAGTGAATTAATATCTAAAGTGATAGAAATTAATTATCATAAATTTTATAGCATTTTTAGTAATAATAATTTTATTGATAACGTAAATTTGCCTTCTACACTTCCCAACTTGGGTTGGCTAAAATACACATGCGAATTGCTCTCCCTTTGCTTTAATTTTGTATTTTGATTAGTGCTTTAATTTCATAGATACAAGAAAATCTTATAGATTTACAGTACAATTAAGTTGCTAAATGTAAATTAACATGCTTAAGAAAAACTAAAAATGAATTTCTTATTAAATCGAAATTAAGTCTATTTCTCATTGTTTTGAATTTCACATTTCCCGTTGCACTAACACTATCCATCAAAGATAGATAATATTGCTATATGTGGCTACTGAACGGTTCTATTTAAACTGTCAGGTAACAAAGGGTTTGCATAAACTTATTATTCAAGCATATGATGTAAGGTGTCCCTACGAAAGATATTGTAGTTCAATCAAGAACTGACCTCGCGTCACAATTTAGTAATCATATTTACGATTCACACTACTTACATAACATTTTTAGTGCTTCCACCCAGGAACCAAAACACTGCGTAAAATTTTTTGGTGGATCCATCCACACCACACAGGAATTACTCTGCGACGTATATTCTAACAACAAAAGATTCCATTGAAATATTAAGACAACATCATCGAACTTCTATGGTAGGCGATCAGAGATAAACATACTAATGAGACCTCTCTGATCTCTGGGTCGAAAAGTTCGATTTATCTACATTCTCAATGCCTTTTAGAAATTCATTGGAATTATTTTCAATGTATTTCAGTTTGTTAAAGAGGAGAAATAATCCACCTATTACGACAACGTTTCACCAGTGAAAATAAAGATTTTAATGAAAAGCGGAAAGAATCCATAACAGACTTTGCATATAGATTTAACAAGACCTGTCGTGAGCTTAGAAAGATCCTCCAAGAGATGATGAATATAACAAGGCAAGTACCGAATTTATCACACATAACAAAGGGTAGAACTTCAAAACAATGTCAGTTTGAAAAGATCACACTCAGCTGAGAACATTAAATCTCAGACCAGTAACAACACTAGTAGCATTAAGATATTTAAGTTGAATGAAAATATGTTTCATTGCCTTAATTGTCAATACACAGATGACTCAATAGAATTGTTGATTGAGCATGTGAAAATAAATCATGCAAATGTATACAGCCCTATTCGACTTCCAATAATGCAGAACAATCAAAAATTACAGCATTAACAGGTAATCTGATTCATAAATGTAACAGCTGTACGTATACTTCTGACAATATAGATAATATTGACGAACACATCAGAATCAATCATCCTAGTGGTAATTATCGTGAAATTGAAGTCAAACAGAAAAGGATAAAAATAAACACCGATATACTACAACAATGTCTTCAATGTCATTAAAAATGATAGCATACAAATGTAAAACGTAATTGAGGCGAGACTGGGAAAGAGTGATACAAATGAAATCACTGATCACCATTTCATCTGGGAGTGTACCTCAATTTCAGACATTCGAGATTTAAAATAATCGAAGATTTTGAAATAGAAAATGAATAATTGCAGATATGATAAGAAAAAAAATCATATATTAAAAAGAAATAAGTTTTGGTTTTGGCGATAATCCTAGTTCGAACTGAAATTCAACCTTGAAGAAGTTGACTCTCGTATTGGTCGACTACATCGCAAAAAGCTTTAATAAAGTCGAAATAATGAAAAAAAAGTAGCAATGTCAATGAAAGATGAAGCAATGATTAAAATTGTAATAATACGATTTAAAAACATATTTCCTGCAAGAGAATTTATGAATGAATAAAAATCAAACTTTTCACATAGTAATATTCACACCACCATAAAAAATTAAGGATACAGAAGAAGAACGAGGAATAATTAAAGAATTCAATGAGACCCTGCATACTGACGGACACTCGGCAACAAAAAGGACTATAAATAAAATAAAGCACCTTTTACTAATAATAATTAATAATATGAAAGATATAAATAAAATTTTAATACCAATAAAAAATATTAGATAATTTAATGAAAAAGGTAAAAAACATTTTCAAGCTAATCCTATTAATTTATCATAACGAAAACGAGGTAATGTTCCACGAACTCAAATAAACAAAAAAGAAATAAAAACCAATTTAATATAAAAATTTATTTCATAAATATTACACCCTATAAATAATACTGAAAATAATATACTTATAAATAAAATTCTTGAATACTCAGCCAAAAAAATAAGAGCAAATCCTCCTCTTCTATATTCTACATTAAATCCAGATACTAATTCAGATTCTCCCTCAGCAAAATCAAAAGGAGTACGATTTGTTTCTGCTAAACAAGAAACAAACCAAATTAAAGCCAAAGGAAATAATATAATAAAAAACCAAATATATTTTTGATAAATATAAAAATCAATTAAATTATATCTATTAATTAAAAAAACAAAAGATAGTAAAATTAAAGCTAATCTAACTTCATAAGAAATAGTTTGAGCTACTGCACGTAGCCCTCCTAATAAAGAATAATTAGAATTAGATGACCAACCAGCAATTATAATTGTATAAACTCCCAAACTAGCACAACATAAAAAAAATAATAATCCTAAATTAAAAGAATAAATTTTCACAAATAAAGGAATACAAGATCATAATAAAAGAGATAAAAATAAAGAAAAAATTGGAGAAAAATAATAAGAAATATAATTAGACATTAAAGGATAAGTTTGCTCCTTAGTAAATAATTTAATTGCATCACAAAAAGGCTGTGGAATTCCAAAAATTCCTACTTTATTAGGACCTTTACGAACCTGAATATAACCTAAAACTTTACGTTCAAATAAAGTTAAAAAAGCAACTCTAACTAATACACAAATAATAATTATTAATATTCTAATAAATAATAATAATAATTCAGTTTTTATCAAGTACTATTTATAATAAAAATTATATAAATAAATTCTAAATTTATTGCACTAATCTGCCAAAAAATAAAAGTAAATGGTATGAAAATACATACATAAGTGAATGTGATAGATGACAAACGAAACAAAAGTAAACATTAACAAACACGCCAAGCAAGTATATACTAATTTGTCAATGTCAGGTAACGAAATACGTTGAAGTATTTCCTATTGAAAATAAAGAAGCAAAACCATACTAGAAAAAACACGTGTGACGACCGATTTAAAATCTTAATATTTTGTATTTCCTCTAAGGAAAACAAAAAAGGAAAACTGTTAAACCCAGATTACCGCATTTGTATGTTTTCAATAGTATTAACCCTACTTAAAATACTTCCCTATTCCGGCTAATATATGTACTGTATGTGTACATAATTGTACCGAGATGCATTACCATCCAGTGTACATAAATGAGCAACAAACTCTCTAATTTGCGAGGCGTAAACGAATATAATTTTTGGGTTTGGCAAAACTCTGACCTTCAAGGGTTATGCAGAATATCATACAACTATCTTTGGTACTATACCTTAAGCAAGTACATGATCAACTTTGTTCTTGTTGGGTGATCTATAATCGAAATCGGTGATAACACTGATAATTGCACGTAGGTGAGGAATTCAGCAATACATGAAAGGAGTTAACGTCACGAACTAGCGGGAAAAGATTCCGTGGTCCAATAGCAATTTTGTCTGGCTTAGGTCTAGACTGCAAATTTAGTTTCACTTGAATCGGCTCTTACAATTACAGTGCTAAAATATAAAGTGAATTATTCGGGAAGGTAAATAAGAAAAAAAAAATATGTTAAAAGCTGCATTAAAAAATAAATAATAAGAATTCATAACAAGCGTGGAAACTACTTTGAAAAAATCTGCATATCTCCACGCGCAGTCTGGAGCGAATATCCCATTAATTACAGCATATCACGTGGATGGATTTTACTAAATAGTTCAGTCGTCCTGAAGATCTTCGATGACTAGGAAAACGAGGGAAGACACGTGAGTACCGTAACGTTATTACAAGTATAAAACAGTTTTTTTTTCCTTAATTTGGGATTGATAATGTTTACTGGCTATTCAAAGAGAGTAACTACCTACATGCTTTAAAGAGGGGAATGCTAGGAATTATTATACTTAAGTATTAAATTAGGGCGTAAATTGTGATTTTTGCTTCCTGCTTATCTTGTTATTAAAGTAGATCTGTAAATGAACTAGTAATGTCGCAATAGTGTATTTTCTTATATATTTTATGTTTTGTTAATTTTAACGTACTGATGTTTTTTTTAGTTTTTCTATTCCCCACGTACTTTCGGTTAAGTGAGGTAATGATACTTACATGACTCTAAAGCATGACTGCATTCCTCATGTTTTATTATTTAAGTTCTCTAAAGAAATAAAAACTATGTATTCCTGGTAAATCTTGTTTAGAGAGGAGATGAGAGTTGAGATTAATCCTAAGCGGGTATGTCCACAGTTTCGTGAAATCGTTTGAGTACTGGTTAGCAATACAGGTCCGATGTTCTTGAGTGCGATGACAGAGAATCCTTACGACCAAAATAAATGTTTTTTTTTCTCCTAATTCCTAGCTCTGCATCGCACCTCACTACAGCACGAGAGCCACTTGACCTCATTACCGTAAGCTTGAGCCGGCGAAGACTGTGCAGCTCTCGAAAACTGCTGGCGGTACAGTTTGGGATATAGTCCATCCCGAACGCGGACGCAGCAATGAAAAATTTCATTACAAATAGCCCCCAGTCATGGCTCGGCTATCGAATTCAGTGTGATATGTTTATATTTTTTTATTGCTTTCGATCGCCGGCAGCTGAACTTACAAGAGATAATTCTCAGTCGACTGGCAGGCATTGCAGAAACATGGTACTGAGTCTATATCAGAAAGTTTTGTACCCAAACAAAACTACCACGGAAACAGTTGAAGGACTCAATGGTACATAGAAATTAGAAAACAATGTTATCGGGAAAGCTTTAATAACTTCCTTCTACATATGGAAAGTCTAAATGGGTGCCTAAGAAATTCATTCAGTGAAACAGAATTGTTTGAAGTTGCCCAGAATGATATGGATACCGCACTTAAATGGCTACCCTTACCACGTCAATTACAAACATACAACATCTACGCGTTCAATGTCCTAAGCTCGATAAGTTGACTCTTCGAAGGCCTGAACATACATGCTCTTGAAGAGACCCATTCTTGTAGCCAACAAACATTTGACGAACACTGCGATGTCGAAAGTGCTAGTTTTATGGAGGAACCTGTAAGAGCAACGATAGCTGCCTCAACTCCCAATGTTTCGCCGGTATTACCAGCAGAATATAACATCTGCTGGAATTGCAAAGACCTGGGGCATAATTATATTGGATTGTAGGAAACCTCCCCAGCGAACCTTTTGTTATGGTTTCGGCCGAGCTAATATTTTAAAACCTAATTGCCTCTTTTGCCAGAAGAGGTATTAGGAAAACTTGAAGCTGAGCGTGTCCACGCTCGGTAGTAATAGAGAATTGCTCCAGATGCACTCGCACGAATGCGGATACAAACACATCACTGACTCGCGAAGAAATGAAACAAGCCCATCAGATACCATTCACAACCCAATGGACAATCCCTATAATCGTGGAGAAAATCAACGCTACGCAGAAAACAGTAATTCGGAATTACCCATCAAGGCCAGTCGACGGAAAACGCGTTCGCTCAATTATTATAAGGCTTGACGAAAGCTGTGGAAGGCAGTGACATCCAACATTATCACACATTTTGTTACTAGATAGGGGAGCATCCATAGCATCCTTGGACTGTATTCCATTGACTTTTTGAATAAAGTACAGCTTCCGTACCGAAAATTTTGCTCATCTCATTAAGACTGCACATGGGACTAAAAACCAGGTAATCGAGTACCTGGACCTAGAGGTCACTTACAACAATCATAGAAAAGTTTTCGATTTTTCGTTGTCTGCTTGAAAAAGGAATTATACCTGAACATTGATTTTTGGAACGAATTCGTATTGTAAAACCTCAATTTTCTATTGAAAATCAAAATTTAATGAATGCTTTATTTTCCATTTTCGGCTTTTTATATGATCAATTTGCTGATTATTACAAATAAGCGATTGATTGTACATTTTTAGTCGCGCCGGAAACAATTTCCGACGAAATTTAATACTGCTACAATTTCATTCGTGCGAAAAAATGCTGATATTTCCAAAGCGAGTGAATTGAACTTATTTAAAATTAACGGAATTTTTTATAATTGCTGAATATACAAAATTATTGTGAAACTTTCAATTGAAGAAATGCAAGAATGCAAGAAATTGAAGAAATTATATTGTGACTAAATTATATGGCAATTATTGCATGGAATAAATGCGTTATTGTATGTATGTATGTTATGATGCCTGAACAAACACTGATAACTGCACGTAGGCGATGAATTCAGTTTAGTCCAGCATCCATAAGTTCGGCCGACAGTAGCAATACATGAAGCGAGTTACCGTCACGAACTAGTGGGATATGATTCAGTGATCCAATAGCAATTTTGTCTGGCTCAGCTCTGGAATACAAGTTTAGTTGCACTTGAATCGGCTCTTGGAAATACAGGGCTAAAATGTAAAGTGAATTATTCGGAGAGTTTTACAACTCTTTCGTAAATAAAAAAAAAAAAGAAAAAATCTGCATATCTCCACGCGCAGTCTGGAGCAAATATCCCATTAATTACGGCATATCACGTGGATGGATTTTACTAAATAGGTCAGTCGACAAAACAAAAAAGGTTACATATGTATATCAATATACATATATATATATTCATGCAGCTAGATATCGATATATGCACTTGATCGAGAGCATCGAAGATTATAAGCAGCGATCTCGAGCCTTACTGAATCACTAATTGATCGATCAGGTTCAGCAATGATAACAGAACATTGTAAAGTTTAAAAGAAAGAAAAGAGCTAAGGTACGCGGAATTAGTTTAGATATCTAGATACCATACCTAATATACATTTTGTCGCACTACTCCTACCTATTGGTTGCATTAGATTTTATTAATTGGAATTATCATACTTGTTATATTAGTTTTAGGACTAACAGATTATCCTAAGCAATTTGTGGTTAGAAAGATATTGTACCTACCATTCTCTCCTCTTCACTAAAGGAGTGGCAAAATCAGGGCCAGCCGTTTTGTTTATTTTATTATTACACGTATTTGAATTTTCAGCCTCTGTTCCGTCCTGAAGACCTTCGGCGACGAGGAAAACGAGGAAAGACACATGAGTACCGTAACGTTATTACAGGTATAAAACAGTTTTTTTTCCCTAATTTGGGAGTGACAATGTTTACTGGCTATTCAAAGAGAGTAACTACCTACATGCTTTAAAGAGGGGAATCCTAGGAATTTTTATACTTAAATATTAAATTAGGGCGTAAATTTTGATTTTTGCTTCCCGCTTTTCTTGTTATTAACCTAGATCTGTAAAATAAATTAGTAATGTTGCAATAGTGTATTTTCTTATATATTTTATGTTTTGTTAATTTTAACGTAATGATTTTTTTGTAGTCTTTCTATTCCCCAAGTACTTTCGGTTAAGTGAGGTAATAATACTTACTTGTCTCTAAAGCGTGATTGAATTCCTTATGTTTTATTATTTAATTTCTAATAAGAAAAAAAAAAACTATATGTTCCTGGTAAACCTTGTTTGGAGAGGAGGCGAGAGTTGAGATGATCCATAGGTAGGTATGTCCACAGTTTCGTGAAATTGTTTGAGTCCTGGTCAGCAATATATATCCGATGATCCTGAGTGCCAAAGCAGAGAATCCTTACGACCAAAATAGTTTTTTTTTCTTTTTTCCCGTGATTCCTTACCATTAGCAAGAGAGCCACCGTACCCAATTACCGTGTACTTGAGCCGGCGAAGACTGTGCAGCTCTCGAAAACTGCTTATAGTACAATTTGGGACTAGATATATTCCATCCCAAAGACGAAGAATCACTGATGAATTTCGTTACATACGGAACCTTCAAAACCTTAAAGACTGATTCATGAACTGAATTTGTCACCGAATGCATGAAAGAAGTGTGCAAAATTTGTAGCATATGCCACATAACCTCCTTCATCTCGAAACGCTAGGAGCTGTAGAAAGAAACTATCTTGTGTTGAATGAATACCTTTTGAGCATAGCTGGCAAGGACAGTTGGGCTAATTTTGTTACAATATAACACGACACTCTGAACGGGTTTTTGTGCAAAACTGCAACCTTACCCGGAATAGACACTGCAGAGACTCTAACAGAAATCTACAATTACAAAAGCTATGTGGAAGAGCCTCCTAAAATAAAGCAAAGTTGTAGCAAAACCTCTTCTTGAAAAAATAAATGTAATAAGGAAAGAAAAATATGATAAAAGAGTAAATCCACTTAACATAGAAATAGGTGATATAGTTTTAATAAAAATAGGAAACAAGAAGAAACATCAGGTACGATACAAACGAAACACCATACATATTCCCATAGATTTTATGTCCAAATATCTAAAATCACATACCTACCAGTCTAGGATTCATATTTACTTACTTACTTACTTACTTCATAATTACTTACCCTCATAATTTTTCTAACATGTCTGTACAGAAATCATAATTAAACATATATTCAATTATTCGAAATTATTAATCACTAATAGCTGAATACAATTGAAATCTGCCTTGTTTATTGCAATTTTAATTTACCAATTCAACTTATAATTCATGTACTGTAAGCCATGATGGAATTTATTTGTATTGCTTATCAGTAATTCGATTGTTTCAAGTTCAGTTAGAATTTAGCAATCATGCTCACAACGAGATTCATAATTTCTCTCACTTCTGATTTGTATGTCAAGTAGTGCCAATCTAGTAAATTCAGTCGATCATCTGGACAAGTTTTTTTTTTTTGTTTTATCATCTAATCGTTGGCATTAATTATAATTTTATAATTGTTAATAAAGTGAAATAAATAAACATTTAAGTGAGCAGTCTCGAGTTTTCCTTTGCAAACATTTTTTGGTGCCGAAACCCGGGAATTGCAAATTAAAAACAATTTTTATATAAAGTGCACGTGATTAGCAACAGAAAGCAATGCAGTGAATTAACCCTCTAGCAGGCCAATTTTTTTTTTATCTGAAAAAATTAGAAGAAGGTAAATCTGGAGTGTGGAATCCAAAACTGAAGTCAGAATTTCAGTCTAGCTAATAGTTTTCTTTCCAGGTGAGAAAAAAGGTAAACTGCCTAGAGGCGGGATTGCCTGGATATGGATAAAAAATGAAAGATATATACTACTAATTGTCGTTGTATTTTATTTAAAAAAAAAAAACAAAACAAATAATTAAATGAAGATCTTAAAAATATAATAGGAATGCTTACTTCGTATGGAACGAATGAAAACATTTCTTGGTGGCTGATAAACACAAGTTGAGATTGCATTTCATACAAATAACTTGCGTTTCAGAATTACATCCAGGTAACTTGCACCCGCGCTTGCCCCTTCTATCTAAGAAGTCTGCCGTATGTTCAACGCCATCATATCGTACATCGGGGGGAGGATAATATGTCTTTTTGCCACCTGAAGTAGCCTCTTTTGCTTTATATGCGCTCAATGATGGTCTTCCCACGGATTTCTTTTCGACGGGTTGCTGAAAATGACAACAGGCTTCTGCAACTTCTACGCGAAAGTCAGGTAGCTTATAGGCTGTCTTTTTGTGTATACGTCGATGCAGTAAATAAGCATTAACGATCGCCATATCGATGAAATGGTAAAATAGGCGCAATGAAGAGCTTTTCGTTTTCAAACGAATATGATAACGCCCTAGCAAACCATCCATCAAATCAACACCACCCATGTGATAATTATACTCTTTGATAATATTCGGGCAGTCGATCTCAAGGAACTCTTTCTTTTTCCTGTCATACCTCACAGCTTTCGCGGGTTGAGATTTTGGATTAGCTGTGCGAAATGGGAGCACACCAGCATACGTGGATGCCAATCGTACGTTTTTCGTATCTTTCCACAAAACGGTAGAAATGTCGACACCGAATGCTGAGCCAACATACTCAACAGAGTAACCTCGTTTTTCCTTACCCAGCTGCTTATCTGTATCATTGGCCAGTTTACAGTTATTTATACGGTTGTAACGAACCGTTCCCAACGAATATATCCCTCGGCTGCGTAAATATACCAACAGTGGTAGCGAGGTGTAAAAGTTGTCGAAGTATAGAATATGATTCTTTAAATCCGGAATCGTTTGAGACAATCGAACAACAACGTTCGACGTAGCACCCATATCTGGTTTGTTTGGAAGAACAGTGTTATCTCCAGCACCAATATATACCTCGAACTTATACGAAAATCCACTTGAATCACACAGAACAAACAACTTCATCCCCCACTTATGTGGTTTGTTTGGCATGTATTGTCTAAATCTGGATCTCATTTTCGTAGCGCACATCTGTTCGTCTACGCACAGTCGTGGTTGTTTTGGAACAGAATCAAATCTTATGTTTAACAAATCGACAACTGGGCGAATTTTAAACAACGGATCGTATCCTTCTTCATTTTTTTTAGTTTTCATGTATTCGATGTTATTGAAACTGAGAAAACTCCTGATCTGATAAAATTGTTTTGATGTCATCGCTGATTTAACAGATTGAAACGCATTCCGTCCCCAATATTTTTCAACACTCGGATATCGATATAAAGACATGTATATTAATATGCCTATGTATTGTCTAATTTCGACTCGAGTAATACTAAATTTCGTTTGAATGTCATTCTGCCTAGCTTTCAGATTCGTTTCACGGGCAATCAATTCCAAGAGCTCATCACTGAAGAAATAGTTAAAACATTGAAAGGGTGTTTTCAGTTCATTATAACTGTCTGGAAGTCTTTTCTCTCCTTGAAGCACAACTTCGTTCCGATGAAGCTCCAAATGCTTCTTTTTCCACACGATGTTTGTGAATTCTTTCGATTTTGGTATTATCTGCATTACATTTCCAATGAATCCACCATCGTTAGATTCTCCGCAGGGCCCACCTTCTTCCTGTTCAGGCAAAGGAGACCGGGGTCGTTTCGGAGGTTTATGTTTCGTTCGAGCAACAGTTGATGGTGAAAGTACCAATGGTTTTTCTTGCGGCTGTTCATGCTGTATTTCTACTGGCTGAGTAACAGTTGAAGGTGGAGACAGCGAGGGTTCTGCTTGTGGCTGCTCTTGCTGTATCCCTGCTGCCCGCTTAACAGCTAAAGATGGAACCATAGATTGTTTTAGTTGAAACTCATCTTGCGGATCTGATAGTATGGGTACCTCTTTCGCTGCAAATGTTTCCTTTGTGCGATCTGGCGGTGTAGATTGAAATGGAAATGAGAAATTGCTGACATTCAAACTCATGTTAATGGCTTCACTGAGGAATTCAGTTGACGACGATCTTCCTAATTTAGAAACGAATTCGTCGATTTCCGCTTCTTCTTCAAATGGAACTTGAAAATCTTGATCGCCCACACTTTCATCATCATCAAAATCTCCACACAAATCCATATCTTCTTCAGATTCATCGGTAGAATTTGAATTCATCATTTCTCCTATTTCCTCATCAGACATTTTGGAAAAATTGAATATTTTTCTCCTTATCGGCGAACGGATAACAGGTCCCTTTTTCTTCAGTGGCATATCTAAAAAAAGGCATATGAATTTCGTCATTCATAAATACTCGAAAAACTTCACTTACCTTGGCAAACCCGCCTTTAGACGGTGCGCGGTCGATGAGTGTAATGATGTGTTGTATGATAAGAATTGTTTTATTCACTACCGCTACCAACTAATTTAGGTTTGTACGTACCTACTAATAATTTTTTCACTGCACAAAACAAACACAAAATATTTGTTTAAATTATTAAAAAAAAACAAATATTTGAAATATAATTTTTGTACCTCTCTGCGCAATAATTCATAAAGAATTGAGCGTATCTAACTAAACTGTAATACGACAACATTCAATTTCTATTATAATGCCGAGCCTATTCGTATGGATGTCATAAATGTCCGTTACGTTTCAAAAAAAATTTATTACTTGAGCTACTGCGATCAACGTGCAGCCCGTCTATAGGCGGGCTTGCCTGCTAGAGGGTTAACGGTTTCACCTATTCAGAATTGGAATCGATTGGATGTTCATGGAATATTTTCACATTCTTCATTCAAGATAAGTACCTTTTCATTTTTTATTGCAATTAAATCAATAAGGCACATAACTGCATTTAATACCGCCATATGGAGGAATTCTCCGGATGATTTACATTTATGTATAGACAATTATTGCACATGATCTATAATAATATTTTATCAGAGCTCATATCATATAATCTTTTATCAGAGCTTGAAAATTATTCGAACCCAGGGAAAATTGTATAGTTGTGATTCTCGACTATTCATTTTTGGAATAAGTGCATTTCTATGACAGTTTTATCATAACAGACTTACTTGTGCACATGTGCTCTCGATACGGATCACGCACAAATCAAGGTCGTAAGTAAAACAGTGTGTGTGCAATTTATTTTACATTTGAATTTAAGAATACGTCTAGAACAATCAATTAAGGGTGTTTTACTTTAATTTATAAAGATCTTGGGCCGTTTTTTTTCAATATACGTCAACTTCTTAAGAATATTTAAATTTGTGTACATAATTCGCACACGGCTATGGCTGACACAATTCAATTAATGGCACAAAGAGGGCGGTTCGAAGGTTCACTAACACGTCTTAAAACATTTTCTGAAAATATACCTCCAGAGAAATCAGTGGAAGAAATAGCAGCGCGCCTTGATAAATTGACCGAATTGTGGGATGAGTTTAAAGAAATCGATGACCAATTAGTAATTAACGGCCTTGACTCTGAATTCGAAGACTTTGGAGATAGGTACTATGAAGTGAAAGCCTTATTAACTAAGGGCATGCGCGCGCGGCTTCCCGTTCAGTCAACAGCTAGCAATGGTTCGCCCGGCAATGCATCGTCTTTTAATATATCTGCTGATCATGTTTCAGCTGAACAAATCAGTTCAACAATGAATAGACTATTCGAACAGCAACGTTCGTTTTACGATAGCTTAGCTAATAATACTATCACAGCAACTACTTCTGCTTATGTGAGAATCCCTAAAGTGAATGTTCCACCTTTCAGTGGAGATTATAAGGATTGGCCTTCCTTCAAGGATCTTTTCACCTCGTCTATACATAATCGGGAAGGGGTATCATCATCTCAAAAGTTGCAATATCTCAAGGGCTTATTGAAGGGGGATGTTGCAAATCTTATTTGACACTTGTCAATAACAGATTCCAATTATAACGAAGCATGGAGAAAACTCACAAAAAGATATGATAAGAAGAAGCACATAGTCACATCACATATCAAGGCTTTTATTAATCAACCAAACTGCTCTCAATCCTAAGCCACGGTACTGCGACGGCTAGCGGATACTTCAGATGATAAATTCGTGGCATTAATGTCTTAGGAGCAGACGCTGACAAGCGAGATCCTTGGTTAATTCATTTAATTCTAACTAAAACTGATTCCGATACATGTCGAGCATGGGCTGAAGAATCTACTGCGGAAGGTTTTTCCACATTTGAGAAATTCCTGAAGTTCCTAACGCGTAAGATACATGCGAAACAGCACCAAGAAAGACGGGCCATCAACTGGTTCGTAATCTACATCTTGATACTTCGTTACGATGTCCCAATTGTAACAAGGATCATCAGTTGTTCAAGTGCCCTGAGTACAAATCCATGAATGTGACAGCAAGGCGTAGATTTGTTGCTTCCAGTTCACTATGCTTTAACTGTCTGAACGCCGGACATACAGCTCTAAAGTGCAAATCTAAATTTCGGTGTCATTTTTACAAGCAACTTCACCATTCTAGTCTACATGAAAGCGGAATAATCACGGCAAGGGAATCTGACTCACTTGCGTGCAAAATGTATGAGAAACCTTCTAATGCAGCATCTATGAATTCTAATCTCAATTCTAAGGTGCCTACATTCAATTCTTACACTACATTTCATGAAAATCTAAACCAAGTTGTCGTTCTTCCGACAGCATAAACATAATGGATTCTTCTGGAACACTACAATTATGTAGAGTACCTCTGGATTCTGGCTCTCAAGCTTCGTTCATTTCAGAAGACTGTGTTCAACGATTAGGCCTCACTAGACAAAAGGCGCGTATTACGGTTAGTGGTTTATCTCCATCAAGGACAACAGTCACAAGAGGAGTAATTACGCTATCTATCTCCTCTAGGTATGATCACAATCAACACCTCACAGTCAAGGCATATGTCCTAGATAAATTAACTGCCTACATCCTTCATTATTCCTGATTGGAACGTTATCAGATCTTCTCAGTTAGCCGATCCACAATTTTATTTATCAGCAAGATTGATATTTTATTGGGTGCGGATTGTTTCTTATACATTCTTCAAAATGGGCGTAACACTATTGCCCCAGGTTTTCCTTTACTTCAAAACACGATATTTGGTTACATAGTTTCGGGATCTCTGACAACTTCTGACTAGAAGCCGAACATCCTATCCCTACATACAGACATCGCTGAACTTGATTGCACTCTACGTCAGTTCTGGGAAGTGGAAGAACTGCCAGTTTCAAATCAGAGTCAACTCTACACACCTGAGAAAGAATAATGTGAACTCAGTTACCCTACAACACATTATGTGAACCCTAACAGCCACCGCTATGTTGTTTGATTACCTCACAAGAAAAATTCTACATGGTTAGGTCAATCAATTCATACTGCATTTAATGTAATCAAATCAGTGGAACGTAGATTTCAGCGTGACGCACATTTACAATTAAAATATTGTAAATTTATGGCCGAGTACAGAGATTTGGGACACCTAGAGTGCATCCCATCCCAGGAAATTACCATGGAAGAAGATCATGCGTACCTTCCACATCATGCTGTGATAAAACCGTCCAGCACAACCACCAAGGTGAGAGTAGTCTTCAATGGTTCCTCAACAACTACCTCTGGTGTCTCTCTTAATGATAATTTACTAGTGGGTCCCTAAGTACAATGAGATTTGCTCCAAATACTACTATCTTTCCGAACGTTCGAAGTTGCTGTTACATCCGACATCGAAAAGATGTATCGCAAATTGTCGTAAACAAACTCGATCGAGATTATCAAAGGATCTTATGGAGAGATACAGCAATATTTGCGTTTGAAGGCGGTAATATATGGAACGGCATCAGGACCATTTCTAGTAACCATGACACTAAAACAACTAACCATTGACTTCAAGGATAAATTTCCATTAGCAGAATCAGCACTCCTCAATCACTTTTATGTTGACGATTTATTAGGTGGAGCCTACAACGACGCTGAAGCACTAAGACTGCACGGTGAACCAAATACACTGCTTCATCAGAGAGGATTTTCATTACGAAAATGGGCTTCAAATTCACAACAGTTCCTTCAATCAATTTCTCAACACGACAGCGAACATATTTCATTGAAAATTGATGAATATTCCAAGACTGTTAAGGTTCTTGGACTCCAGTGGATTCCTCAATTTGATGGTTTCACCTTCCATGTCAATCTAGCAAGCGATCACACTGCTACTAAACGCACTATTCTCTCGGAATCTAGCAAAGTTTTGGACCCGCTAGGATTAATCGCACCTGTAACCATAA
This sequence comes from Dioctria rufipes, assembly GCA_963924295.1. NCBI lineage: Eukaryota > Metazoa > Arthropoda > Insecta > Diptera > Asilidae > Dioctria > Dioctria rufipes. The sequence continues at coordinate 106,168,028 of OZ002744.1, forward strand.
GATTCAAAATTCTTCTTCAAAAACTTTGGTTAACGCATCACGATTGGGATGATGTCATTGATGAAGAATTAAATTCAAAATGATTAAAACTTCGTAATAGTTTGCACTATCTGCAAGATCTCCGTATTTCTCGTTGGCTTCATTTTCCGAGCGAATCATTGGAATTACATGGGTTTTCAGACGCCTCTGAACGAGCGTACAGCGCTGTAGTTTACCTCCGCAGCACTGATGAGACGGGAAGTGTCGCAATTAATATCGTAGCAGCAAAGACCAAGGTAGCACCCTTGAAGCAGCTTTCCATCCCACGGCTTGAGCTTTGTGGAGCTCTGTTGCTATCAAAGCTCATATTATTCATAAGATCAAATGTAAATCTTCCAGATTCCATATGTTTTGCTTGGACTGATTCACAAATCGTGCTATCCTGGCTGGCATCTCATCCTCGCAAATGGAAATGTTTTGTCGCTAATCGGACTACCGAGATTTTGCAAATATTACCAAGAAGTTCATGGCAGCACTTCAAATCAGCTGATAACCCAGCAGATCTAGCGTCTCGTGGAATTTCCCCACCTGAACTAATATCTTCGTCACTATGGTGGAATGGCCCCCCGTGGCTGAAAAATGAGTGGAAGAAAACCACTTCACATACACAATCGACAGCCACTCGTGAAAATTCCGATAGCGGAAAACAAGAAAATTACCTGGAAGCATTTTTCACGGAGTATACTAATGATACACTTACAACATTTTTTCAACGCTATGCATCATTATCGACAATCAAGCGGATCACAGCTAGATATTTTCAATTCGTTAGAATCCTCAGATCATTGAAAAATTTATATCCTGCGATGATATCATATCAGCAGATAAAAGCTGCATTCGACGGGCTCAAAATGAGGCATTTCACCAGGAGATTCGCCATCTTGAAAGGAAGCAGCCTATACAAGGCTCAAGTCGGTTGTTAACTCTCACACCATTTCTGGATTCATCAAAAATCTTGCGTGTTGGTGGAAGATTAGTTAACTCAAACTGCTCATATGAAGCAAAGCATCCTCCTATTCTTCCAAAGGATCATATTTTTGTCAAGCTTGTCGTCATCGATATGCACGAAAAGTATCTTCCCGCTAGCATTTCACTTTTACTGAGCATTATCAGACAAAGATATTGGATAATCTCGTGCAGAACTGTAGTTAAAACATGCATCAACAAATGTCTAACATGCGTACGTCATCATGCTTCAACTTCACTTCAACTTATGGCAAGTCTACCAAAGAATCGTGCGTCAGCTTGTAGGGCTTTCGAAAATATTGGTATAGACTATGCTGGACCAATTGAACTTTTGCTACGTCGAGGTCGAGGAGCTCGTACCGTAAAAGGTTATATTGTACTTTTTGTATGCTTCAGCACTAAGCACTAAGGCGTTACACTTGGAAGCGGCAGGAGATTTAACATCAGAAACGTTTATCGCGTGTCTAAAGCGATTTACTGGGAGAGGGGGGATCCCTAGACAAATAATAATCTACGTCTAGAAGCTGGGCTAAGCATTCAAGCCGACATCCATAAAATATAAATCATGGAATAAAGAAAGAAAACAGCAAGAGTTTTATAAAATTTACAATATTTCTCTGTAACTCAGAAGGGAAAGTAACTTTGGAACACTCTCAAAAAAATGTACAACATTTCTTATTGATACTGGAGCCGATGTGAGTCTAGTAAAATCCTAAAATAACTTTAAAGGAGATAAAAATTGTCCTATTGGATGTATTCTATCCACTATTTCTGGCGAATCAATCGCAATATTAGGAACTATCTTCGGACAACTTAATTTAACAATAGAAGACAAGAATGCTACTTTATAACATACCTTTCATTTGCTAGACGATAAAGTTAATTTAAAATGCGAAAATATAAGTGTACGATAAACTACTAAAAAAATTTATTGGAACTAAAGCATGATCAGAATAACATGAAACCTGGAAAAGTTAAAAACTGCGAAGAGACATTCAGGGGGAGTATTATAACCCTACAGCCTGCGTCCATGAATCTTCAAAATAAACCAAATTTGATCTTCAGGGAAAACTTACCTTTAAAACCTATAAAAAATGCGAACGTGAGCATCAGGAAAAATGTGTCATTTTCAAATCGTGAAATTCAACCTATGTGTGTAGTTTGCAATAAGGTACGAATTAAATTAAGTTTAAAATCACAAGCTATACTTGAAAAACAAAGAAAAGGAAATACTGTTCTTATTGAAGACAAAATTGATACAACGAATGAAAATTTGTACTAATAAATACTACCGTATAGATGAAACTGACCGTATAATTCTGTGGTTTTTTCAAATAACTCGTTATCTGCAAAAGGCCAGTTTTGAGAGAACGAGGGAAAAGTGGAACAAAAGTGAGGAAAACTATTGGGAAATCATCAATTTGTGAAATTTTTTTGTCTTTTTCTCACAGGACGTTTTCAAATAAATTTTATTAACAGTACTGATATTATTTTTCAAAAAATGTTAAATGTAGCGAAGAAGTTGCACATATAATCTTTTTCGCTCTCAATTATAACACTTTTTTCGATATACTGTGTGCGAAGTAATGACTCAATTGAAGATGAATAGTTATTTGAAATCAGTAATCGCTACAGATAGATTTACGGTTTACTCTAGAAGTTCATTTATGCAGTATATTGAAAAACAAGAGAAATCGCAAAAGCCATGAAATTTTATCAGGCAAAATGACTGGAAATGAAATGAATGTTGTTAATTCTGGTATTGATAAACGACATCCTTTATTATAGGTGTTAAAACATACATAAATTAAAGTTGAAAAAAAAATCAAACAAAACATTGAAAATTCAAAAAAAAAGTCAGAAATTAATTTTAAAATAACAACTTATCTGCACTTCAAAATATAATTTGAGATTTCTGGGTACTTCAGTGGTTATTCTTTTGTTAATAGTATGTAGTGTAATTGCTATAACAGTGTACACAGGATTATAAAATATAAAACTTTATGTCGAATGGTATATTTAGTTTAAAATCATAAATTTTGCAGATAACGAAGGTTTGAAAAAACCACAGATTTTTTATGGCCGGTATCGGATGGCATTGATCTGGACAACGTTTACTTTCAACAAGACGGCGCTACGTGCCATACAAGCAACGAAACCATTGATCTTTTACGGGAAAAGTTTCCGGACCGTGTTATCTCTCGAAGAGGTGATCACAATTGGCCACCGAGATCTTGAGACTTAACACCTTGCGACTTCTTCCTTTGGGGCCACGTGAAAGAGAAGGTCTACGCCAACAGCCCAGGGTCGATTCAAGACCTCAAAGATGGAATTCGTGAGGCTATCGAGGACATAGGGCTGCCACTTTGCGATTTGGTTATGGAAAGTTTCATGACAAGGATATGGTCCTGTAGGCATGGTTGTGGTGGTCATTTGGCTGATGTTATTTTCCATTATTAATGGCATACCTCCCTCTTTACAATGAAATAAAGATCCGATGATTTATCTCAAAAAATGGCATTTTTCTTTGAATATCAAAATAACACCTCTTATTGGAAAACCCTTTATATCAAGTATAAAAATGTAAAATTGTAAACAATACCAAACAGTGTGAAACTACTAAATTCATATGATTTTACAAAAAAAAATTTGTTTATAAAACCAATTTTTTTTTTTTTTTGCAAAAGCCGTAGGGATGTAGGGCATGAATAATTACCCAAATTTCATTAAATAACAAATCGCTAAAATTACATGCATTAAAGAAAATCAACAAAAGTTTTGGGTCAAACCAATTAATTAAACGAAAATGCATTCAAGTAAAATCAACATCTTACAACAGTAAAATATTACACCATAGCGCACCACAAAAATCGGCACTTGCATAATAACGAATCAAAGAAAATAAAGAAAGCGAAGAAAGATTGACTGGATCAATGACGCAAGTGCGCGATATAATATTACATGGTATAATGCATGGCCAACAAGAAATGAATTCGGAAGTACATTTGTTTACAATAGATTTTGAATATCTTTTAGTAATTGTAAGGCACAACCTCCCCTAGGTAAATAAGTATTCTTTAGATTCTGAGTAGAAATTTGTAAAAATAGACTAGAAAGATTTTATGAAGATATAGTTGATTTTAGAGCATTCGCTGCATTCATTAATTCACTCAGATTTCTCTCTACAATTGCTGCTTCTTAACTTCTGCATATATAGGCATGCTGGCGTGCCGCGAGAATTATAAAGCTAGAATTGACAGAGCGGATTTCAGCAAAGAACCTCAGCATAGATGGTATCATCCATCTGTACATTGACGACCATAACCAGTTTCAATCATTGCACTAGCAAGAGCAGATACTTGAGCGCTCCGAGGAAGTCTACAATACAATTTATGGCGTCGTAAACGCTTCAGTAAATCTTCTTTGACAAATTGAATCTACTATACTAAAAATAAGGCTCCCATGGTTAAAATGGGAGACAATAAGAGTCATCGCCAATTTCCTACGAAAATACACAGACTGAGAACTGGAGGAAATATATAGTTGATGAAGATTCCCTTAAATTTTCCCCATAAAAGCGCTGTTGTAGTCGCAACAAATAAATTTAGAATTGAGTTGAATACCTTAATTCTTAACTGACTCAACATATGCTGGCGTGCAATTATTCAACCCAACTGATGGCAAATCGAATATTAAAAACGCCTCTATATGCCGGCAGGCAGTAAGCCTTATTTTGATTTATTGCAAGCTCGTTATCCATTGCCCATTCGTGTACGTGCTGTAGGTCATAATTGATTCGAGCAATACAGTCCTCAACCAGGCCCATGGGTCTCCTAAATTACAACTGAACGTCTTTGGCATACAAGTACACAGAAGCGTTCTTCAGAACAGAAGAGAGGTCATTTATATACAGGAAGAAGAGATTAGGGCCTAGAACTGAGCCTTGAGGAACACCATCGAAAAATGACAACGGAGCGGAGATACAATTCTACACTTTTACAACTTGTGGAAGTTTAAAAAAAAAAGCGGTAATTAACTCAACGACCAATGAGGCGAAACAATATTTTATGACAAGTTTGCAGATCAACTTGACGTGACTCAACGAATCAAAGGCCTTACTGAAATCGAAAAGAACGTACTGCTAAATGATCATTGTGACTTGGGCGAAATCCTATTTACCAGACCGACAATTTATTCTCTTCCCTCAAATTTTTGCAACAGGTGGGTCCCCCCCCTATGAACACCGAGATTACGAACATTATTCCATAGCTTTTTCGCAAAATAGGTACCTTTAGATGATCTACACAGAGAAATAACCTTATTGCTAAATCGTATAAGCAAGAAATCGCACTCAACCATCGCGTGATTTGAATTTCGCGCGCACATATGGCTGCCGTTTCCGGCACAATTGAGAGGCCGTATTATGTACCTGGAGAGATAGATAGATACTACAGACCTCTTTTTCTAACAACGTCAAAATTACATTTGTGAAAAGAGATGGATATATCTATCTCTCCAATATTTGTGTACGTAATCCCCAGGCTGATCTTTGATGTGCAGTATGTACGGCATGCTTGACAGACTTGACGCATACGTAGTATGTACGGCAAAGTTTTATGGGAATTCCCTTTCTGTTTAATTAATTTGAGGTTAGAGAAAACCAACAATTTCGTACTTTTTGTTCAAGTTAACAAGATTTGAGGAGTACAAAATAAAATAAAATTTTATTTTATTTATCTAGTGAAGGTGAAGTTGAATGTAAGTATTAATATTATAGTTTCATTTTCATTTTACTTAAATAATATTAGATTATAATATTTATTTAAAATCAAAATAAAAAATATATTACTAATATAATTTTTAGATTATTAATTCAAATATGAGCGATAACAAAAGAAGGAAAAATCGTTTAAACGAAAATTTAAAAAAAAGAGTTTCCGTTCATTGTAGTTAAAAATCGAAATGATGACTCCTTGGTTAAATGCACAATCTGCAATAGGGAATTTTCAATTGCAATTCATGGACGTAGTGCAATAACGGCACTCATTGAAACTAAAGTACATAAAACGTCTCATGACACAGTAGCGTCAACATCCAAACTGACAACATTTTTTAAAGGGAATACTTTTGGAACTAATGAAAAAAAATTGGCAGTTATGGAGGGTACTTTCGCTTTTCACACAATAATCCATAATCAAAGTTTTCGCAGCATGGACTGCACTACTAAATTATTAAAACAAATTTGTGACGAAAAATTTTTTTTTGCGCGTACAAAATGTGAGTCTATCGTAACCAGCGTATTTAATGAATACTACAAGAAAATGCTCTCAGAAAATCTGGATTCTGTATCATATATAACTATTCTATCAGACGCATCAAATCAGAATGAAATAAAACTTTATCCAATTTTAGTAAGGTATTTCGATATTAAGAACGGTATTCAAATTAAGATTTTAAATTTGGAATCAATCGAAGGGGAACCATCAGACATTTTGTCTAATCACTTATTTCGAGTTATAACAGACAACAATTTGAATAAGAAAATTTTGGCGCGACGAATTTCATCTGTAATCTAGGCAAATTTATTTCACCAATACTGCAAGTTTTCAAAGGTACATACTGATTACATAAACGCAGTATGGTGTTGGTCAAGATAGACACTTTACCATCCAGGGTTTCCTTATTATATAGGTGATTCCGAGAAGCAAGACTGTAGCATAGTGCATTAACATTCATATCTACGCAGACTACAACATTCCCAAATCGCAGCTGTGCACCCGACACCGTATTGCTTAAATTAAAGCAATTTGGAGGGCAATGCACGCCAAAAGGAGCACATTTTTCAAATGAAGAACATAGTTTGAATCCAGCAAACTCCAATTTATTACCTTTAGTCGGCAATTTGATAATGGATGCATTCAGAGATTTATTTACATAACTGGCTACACCACCGCCTACGCGGTTATGTCGATCATTTCTGGAAATATTCTAATTAGGTATTTATTGAAAGAAATTTGGAGTTGTCATATCCATTTAACCAAGTTTTATAGACAATAATGACGTCAGTATTACACCCAGAAAACCTGTCTCTCGCTTGACCTGCCTTGTACATACAGCTTCTCGAAGTAAAGGAAACCACATTCAAACCAGTGGCACGATTAGTAAAGATACGGCACATAGCTTTTACCTTGTCCAATAGGTAAAGATTAGCTGACAGTACTCAACGACATCATGCACCGATAATAGACCCATGCATAATACATATATTATTTTATTATTATTTTGTTAAATTATTTTATTATTATTTTCTTTTGTTTTATTTTCCTATATTTTATTTTGTTAATTTATTTTAATATTTTTTTTAGCATTAGTTTTCAGTTTGGGTTTTTGTTTGGGTCGGAGAAACATACCACTCAATCCGTTGGTTTCATATTTAAATAAAACTGCTTATAATATGATATCGATGTATTTATTCTTAACATATTTTGCATTCAATGAGTATACTGAAAGTGGAAGCGTTTTGAAGTTTCATTTCCAATATTTAATTATCAAAATATTGATTTAAGATTTTCACTTACTAAACTATAATTTGTCATTTTTGATGTCTCATATTTAAATCAACATTTTATTTTCAAATTTCAATGTGCGATCTTTAAGCTTGAACTGTTAGTACCATTGTTCAATCTTAAACAGTTTACTTATTAATGTTTTCTTTTGTTTGTTTTCATTCAAATTAACTGCATTTTTCGCGCTTATACGCGCATGAACATTGGCAAGGCCACCTTTCGGTCTCCTCACTGATCCTTCAACTGTGGCAATGACCTCTTCTTTAATCAAATCAAATTCATCGCGCCATCTACCGGAAAGAGCAGAACAACATCTGCCGGGTCAGCTAGTTTGTTATACATTGTAATTTGTATATACTATTTCTATGTCCCGTAATTTCACCGAGATCTCTGTCACAGACATATAAGGTTGCTATTTGTCGGATAGAATAAATTCTTATTAAAATTTAAATTGTATTGATGAGAAAATGAGCAAATCTCATTTAGCATACTAGATGATAGCTGTGTGCTATTTACCTTATTACATAACAACCCTATATTTAAGAAAATCGCTTCTTTTGTTCATTAATCAAATATTCCCTGGTTATATTTATATATATATCTAATGTAAAAATCTCGGGCACTGTGAAGATTTAGATTTACGTTTCATACACAGCAAAAATGTATCCGTGGTATGTTACTAGGAAAACCTGTTAGGATATATAAATTGTTCGTGGAAAATTCCAACCGGTCCTCCCAATTAACAACATAAGACATACCTGGGAGTGACGAATGCCCGGAGTTGGGATGTCCTTGGTAGATCCCATGTCCTTCCGACAGGATTTCCTGTGATTGTACTTATGTACAGTTAACCCATTCAATAATATCAAATTCCCGCTGCAAGCGCACATAGAACGTCTTACGGAGCTCCTAGTTAGTTGTCAGGATGTCCGGGGTAATATCTGAGGATATTGTTTGAGAATTTTCTGGGATTGCAGAATTTTTTTTGTGGGTAGGCATTTCTACAAAAAATATATATATATAATGGCTGGAGGGTACATGCGAGCGGTGTATGCACCTGCATAAAACATAAATATAATAATACTTAAACTACTAAAAAATCACGTTCTTAAATATACAACAAACAACCTTTTCCCCAACAAGAAGGAATTGCCGAAGTGAATAGAATTCTAATGTAGCTTCACGCATGTAGCTGTCATCAACAACGCAGTTTTCATATAGCTTCTCTCAGTACATATTTTGTTGTTCTCTTCATGTTCTCCAAAAACGACACACGGAACCACACCAAGCAACAAATTAGTACTTTCACCATAAAATCACATGAAACACAAGAAACAGAGAACATACCGAAATAAACTCTGGATGGGAAAAACGACTTTCCTATGTTCGTCTCAAGATTTTGCTGCACATCCCGTATGTCTGTAAAATACTAAGAATGTTCCTATAGAGAGTAGTTGTGGGATACCCCAGGGAGCAACTTATGGAAAATTTCTAATAACTCCTAGAAATAAGGTCCTAAGTATATACCGAATACTGCCTGGTTATCCCGGGAAAGTTATGGGATCTATGGAAAAAGAATGGGAAGTCCTCAGTAATTTTGTGCTGTATGGGTTATAGCGAGGTGAATGGCCTTTATACTGCAGGCATTCATTAGCTTATTGTGCAGTACTTTACTTTATAGCTCATCCCATAATTCTACTATTTCTAGGAAGAGCAGTATATTTTTCTATGGTATTTCCTCAAACTCGGCAGACTTTAAAAAGTGTGAGCCAAAAGTCTGGAATCTACATCGTGCAATAGCCTCGCATTTACATAAGATATGCTCTGATGTTTCATCCTCTGTGAGCTATTACCTGCATTGGGTTACATACCTATTCCATGTACGTGTTTATTGAGCTTGCAATGTCCGGCTAAGACTCCTGTAATTATTCCAAGTTGATTCCAGGATAGCGTTAAAAAAATCCAGGCTGTTCATTGCTGAAGGTCCTTTAATGATTTTTTTTTGCTTGGCTGAAGCCTAAAATTTATGTCGTTATTTTATGTAAATTTGATTCTGGTAAGTTTCACTGTTATGGGAAAGACTAAGAAATGTTTCCTGACCGATAAAGGCATAGATGTACCCTTCTTGCTTAATGAATCTTCTTTTTCATTCCCATCAGTTCTCAAATGTCCTGTACCAAGTTTTGTTAATGCTTGGATGAATTCCCACATTGACGTCGGTCGTTTTGAGCTCAGATGAAGGATGCCTTTCAGTGATGTTTGATTATCTGTATATATATATATTTTATTGTTAGTGTTGGAGCGGCTGAGGTTTTCGTATGCACATCTCGAGATGACGTATGTATACTTTTGCTTGGAGTATGGAGGCGTATATTCCCAGAATTTTATATATGCTAGAGCTTGGTTTTACACCATATATCCTTGTCCTTACTGTCTTCTCGATTTTCGAACCATCGGTGTACCATATTAAGACTTTGTTTTCTAGATTTTGCGTACTGTGTAGTTATGTGTCTACATTTCTGACTTACTAACTACATCCAGTTCCAGTATTTAAAAAATAAAAGGTCCCATACTAGATTTCCTTAATTTTGCATTAACAAAAAAATTTTTTCTGATAAGTGAATGAGCCTGAAAGCTTAAAAAATTCGGGTCCGTTTTGAGATAAAGCTGACAACGCTAAAAAGCGCGCACCTCAAAAAATGTCCATCATTGTTTCTGCCAGAGCTTGAGTCTGAGTAACGGCGGATGCAGTAAAAATATGCACTTATTACGATACTAGTTTTGCAGCAAATAGGCATACAACTGTTGATTGACCGTACCACCCTCTTAAAAAAGACACTGAGTTTCGCTATTGAATGAATTTTTTCCCGTTCTCTCACTCTATTTCTCTTCCTGAAAAGTTGTACAAATACATTAAGCGGTATTTTGGTTACCCCTGAACAAAGGTATCGAGAAATATAAACATAGAACTAGAACATTCTAGTTCATACCTGTATTGATTTATTTGAAACCACATTCAAAGTAATGAGAAAAAAACTTCAAAGTTTATAAATATTAAATAGTAAATTGTTCCCATAACGAGAAAATAGAATTGGGGAATCGTGATGGTATGTAAATATATAAAAAGAAAAGAATATTGTTTTACAATAGTAAAATAACTGTTTATCGTAATGCGCGCATATGTCCTGTCACTTGTAAATATTACAGCGCTCATTAATGAAACTGCTTGGCTCGGAAATAACCTTTTGAAAAGCTCTGGGGAAATTTGAATTCAATAAGTCTTATGACTTCCGTGTTTTTTCAAGAAACGCTATTCACGATAAAATTCAAACAAACCGTATTCAAACGCATGAAATGCACTCGATGACTCAGAATTCCGTAACACCTTTGTCCCAGAAAGGCCATTAACCAAGAAAAGCTTTACAGCCCGATGAACTTTTTACCACCCTTAACCAGCAAGACTCATCAAATAAGAAACAGGTAGAAGAAATTGAAAAATCGACGTCCTGCCTCATAAATCATACATGAGGGCAGCGAACGGAAGACTGCTGGATGTTGACGCTCGAATGCTTATGTGTTCAACTCTCGAATGTAAGTCAAGTACCATAAGCGAAAACACTTAAATATTAATGGGGTGGTCGAGAATGCCAGCGCCGAGAATCTGCTGCAATGATATGATGAGTTGCTGTAAGCTGACGGCAAGACCGTAGAGGAACACGACTAGTTACATCAAAAATGAGTTGAAAGTACCCAACGCGGAATGGTTTTGCTCTTGTGCAAGCGAAAAATACTTAAAAGGATAGAGGGATGGAAATAACAAAAGGAAAATTATCTGTTGATACGAAAGGCTTTTGGATGATTTTAGGGATCAGTCCCGAGAGTGTTTTCATTTAGAGAAAATTTATTGTGGGCTGAAAGGTCGACTGCGTTTTTCAAAAAGAAAGGTATGGAAAAACATTCAACTTATAAGACATAGTCATAATCGCAGCACGTAATACATATCACCTTAATAAATAGCGTCAGAACTTTCTTTTAAAATTACAGAAATGAGAAGGCTGTAATAAGTAATGAAAATACGGTAGCCAACATTATTTTAATTCGAGCTTTAATGTGGTTTAAACGTAGTGAGGGTTTATGTATATTGAAATGCAATATGTAAATGCCTCTGCCTCTGTCGTTGCTTTTTGCTTTTATGTCTCACGCCCTTAAGTCATTTAATTTGTAAATCTGCTGTATTTGTATATACCCAACATATATAAAGTATTGGTGTGGCATTGAAACCTTTCCTTCGTCTTTATGATAGACAAATCACCAGCAAGTTTCCTTTGCCGAAGTAGATTAAGGTGTGTATACAAACAAAACTCAAAGTGGAAAGATTTCGAAAAACAAAGATCATACATACCTACATCTAAATGCTTTATAAGAAAAAATTACGTAAATATAAACTTAATTTTATTTGTGTGTTAAAATGCATATGAAGGAACCATACCACTGGGCAGGAAATGATTTTCACCGTACACTACAGGTTCATTTTACTTAATAGAAAATAACTAGGGAAGTTGCTGGTTTTTGAATTTTTTTGTAAAAAGAAGGAAGTTCAAGGATAACAAGGAAGCTAGAGTTGGTCAAAGACCAGTAACTTTTTGAAAAAGATAGGTAAATCTGACAGTGAACTGTGTCGACTGTGCGAAGAGGAAGATGAAATCTCGAAGCATACTATTTGTGAGCGTCAAGCAACTTTGGGCCTTATGTACGCGAAATATTTAAAAAATGTAATATAATTTTTTTTATTTTTGATACCATTAGCCTGAACGGACGAATATTTTAACCTTTACAGAATTCAAAAATTCCAAAAATTGTTAAAATTACGGCATTTAGAAAGTAAAAACTTTTATTTTCTTGGAAGCTGCCGCGATATACGAGACAGGTGCGCTAGATCGGCAACTACCATTTTTTATTGCTCACTTCACTTATGCTTACATAGAATCGTGTAACAGTAAAGGTAGCAGCCCCACATATACCACAGGATGCTATTAAATAGGGTAAGCTTGCATTTAAAATAGATAGCGCATAGTGTGCACGACCGCCAATTTCAAAGCCATTTTTCCATTATTCACTTTTTCGAACCTGGTGAAAGTTTTTCTTTACAACTTGTTCTTAGCATCATTACCTATGGTGTAAACCAAGGAAACAAAAATTTCAGTAAAATACAGACAGAAAAGTGAGTAAAACAATGTTCCAAATTTTTATTATAGTTATTTTTTTTTTTTTAATATTGTTGGTTCACACAAGAGATACATTCATTATGCAACCACCCCACTTCGTTGCCGCGAACCTTCACGATCAACGCGCGCACAAGAAATTATGCATTGCTTTATTATGTTACATCTCCGCCATTTGTTATTACTTCTGATTTTTTTTTACATATACTTAACCATGTACATAAATGAGATTTAAAAAATTTTTGTCAATATGCGCGTAATTTTTTTTAACCGCGTCTAGAAAGGTACCTTCGAAAATCGGCGAAATCGCGTATATAAGACCTGAAGGACGCTACATACGTTCAAAGTAATTCTACGACTTGTCATACACAAGACACGTCGTACGATTTGCATGAGCGTGTGTAGCAATAGTGGGAGCTTGATTTGAGCATGAAGTTTGATATGAATGAAACGATTTGGTACAAACGAACCTTACGACTTTGCTCTAGAATTGAACTAAAGTTGGTTCTGGAGGTAAAAGTTAACATCCGATTTTGTCTAGCTCAATTTTATAGAAAAGTTATCAGATTTGCATGTACGCAACAGTTTCGGGCGATTGCATTCATAACAGACTTCAGTCTCGCGACTTTCGCTATACACGCTCATGCAAATCGTACAACTGGGTCATGCACAAGTCGTACGTAAGATTGCAAAAATCATTGGCAGAACACTTATCTCTCTAAATAAGGATTGCAATATAACCTCAAGGGGAATAATCGAGCTTGTAAAAAGACTAGGTTTTGCAAAACCACTTAAAAAGAAGAGCACAATAGAAATAGATCAACTCGGTTGCGGGGTCCGAATGGTCTTAGTGGCTTAGTTGTTCCTACTGACCTAACTTAATCTTACCTAAACTAAAAGGGTCTACAATAAATTCTTACGCAACCTTTTTGTATGTATTTTCGTAAGGTCAGCCCTCTTTGCAAGTTTAATTATTAAAATAGTTTTTCGCATTTATTTCTAGTACGGTTTGTCGGATAGTTAGAATGATTATGACAAATTTTATAGAAATTTATATTTTGAAGAGCTTTTCAGTGCAATAAAAAAGTCTAGCACTGATCGTTTTCATAGTATATGTAAAAAGCCTAAATTATTGTATGGCAACACAAAAGACTTACCCGATTTATTCCATTGTTATACCCTAAAATCATAAGATATACTAACTCCGTCATTACGTTTGTAAATCATATAAAATATGATGGTAGAGCAACATGGACTAGGCGATCACGCATAATATTCAAAACTATTTTGATTTTTGCATATTCGTTCGTCCGTCTGTCCTCTCTTTAACTAGAAAATGCTTTTCTTTAGAGAGCTGAAATTATACACACGGCTTTTTAAAAAAATTGGAGATTTCAGTACGAAAGTGGAATAAATCCCGTAAATCGTTCACAGGGTTGCTGTACGAAACTTTCGATCGACGCGATGACGAGGGTTTGTACACGGCGTTTTCGTAAAAATGTAAATACAATTTCAGCAAGTAAAAATGCTAAAATTGGTCTAAGACCAATACTTACGATACCGTAGATGAATGCTCGTATGTAATTTCGTATGGTCACCCATCTGTGCAGGTTTGATTTTTGAATTGGTTTTTCGCATATATTTCTAAAGCGGTTCGTCAGACAGTAAAAACGATTATTCACTTTCATATGATTTCATATTCTGAAGAACTTTGCAGTACACTAAAAATGTCTAGGACTGACTGTTTTCACAGTATACGTAGAAAACCTAAATTTTTGTAAGGCAACACCAAGAATGGGTTGTCCGATTTACTTTATATGCCATTACTATGAAAACATTGTGTACAAAATTTCAGCTATCTACATCGACGCGTTCTCAGGCAATACAGTGAAAAACGAAATTTATGTATGGCAGCTCTATGAACGAGTAGCACGATTCGAAAAAATTACGTAAATATTTTTAAGTTAAAAACAGATAAACTTAATTTTATTTGTGTGTTAAAAGGCATATGAGGGAACCATACCACTGGGCAGGAAATGATTTTCGCCGTACACTACAGGTTCATTTTACTTAATAGAAAATAACTAGGGAAGTTGCTGGTTTTTGAATTTTTTTGTAAAAAGAAGGAAGTTCAAGGATAACAAGGAAGCTAGAGTTGGTCAAAGACCAGTAACTTTTTGAAAAAGATAGGTAAATCTGACAGTGAACTGTGTCGACTGTGCGAAGAGGATGATGAAATCTCGAAGCATACTATTTGTGAGCGTCAAGCAACTTTGGGCCTTATGTACGCGAAATATTTAAAAAATATAATATAATTTTTTTATTTTTGATACCATTAGCCTGAACGGAGGAATATTTTAACCTTTACAGAATTCAAAAATTCCAAAAATTGTTAAAATTATAGCATTTAGAAAGTAAAAACTTTTATTTTCTTGGAAGCTGGCAGGTAGCGGCCGTAACCGGCCGCGATATACGAGACAGGTGCGCTAGATCGGCAAATACCATTTTTTATTGCTCACTTCACTTATGCTTACATAGAATCGTGTAACAGTAAAGGTAGCAGCCCCACATATACCACAGGATGCTATTAAATAGGGTAAGATTGCATTTAAAATAGATAGCGCATAGTGTGCACGACCGCCAATTTCAAAGCCATTTTTCCATTATTCACTTTTTCGAACCTTGTGAAAGTTTTTCTTTACAACTTGTTCTTAGCATCATTACCTATGGTGTAAACCAAGGAAACAAAAATTTCAGTAAAATACAGACAGAAAAGTGAGTAAAACAATGTTCCAAATTTTTATTATAGTTATTTTTTTTTTTTAATATTGTTGGTTCACACAAGAGATACATTCATTATGCAACCACCCCACTTCGTTGCCGCGAACCTTCACGATCAACGCGCGCACAAGAAATTATGCATTGCTTTATTATGTTACATCTCCGCCATTTGTTATTATTTCTGATTTTTTTTTACATATACTTAACCATGTACATAAATGAGATTTAAAAAATTTTTGTCAATATGCGCGTAATTTTTTTTAACCGCGTCTAGAAAGGTACCTTCGAAAATCGGCGAAATCGCGTATATAAGACCTGAAGGACGCTACATACGTTCAAAGTAATTCTACGACTTGTCATACACAAGACACGTCGTACGATTTGCATGAGCGTGTGTAGCAATAGTGGGAGCTTGATTTGAGCATGAAGTTTGATATGAATGAAACGATTTGGTACAAACGAACCTTACGACTTTGCTCTAGAATTGAACTAAAGTTGGTTCTGGAGGTAAAAGTTAACATCCGATTTTGTCTAGCTCAATTTTATAGAAAAGTTATCAGATTTGCATGTACGCAACAGTTTCGGGCGATTGCATTCATAACAGACTTCAGTCTCGCGACTTTCGCTATACACGCTCATGCAAATCGTACAACTGGGTCATGCACAAGTCGTACGTAAGATTGCAAAAATCATTGGCAGAACACTTATCTCTCTAAATAAGGATTGCAATATAACCTCAAGGGGAATAATCGAGCTTGTAAAAAGACTAGGTTTTGCAAAACCACTTAAAAAGAAGAGCACAATAGAAATAGATCAACTCGGTTGCGGGGTCCGAATGGTCTTAGTGGCTTAGTTGTTCCTACTGACCTAACTTAATCTTACCTAAACTAAAAGGGTCTACAATAAATTCTTACGCAACCTTTTTGTATGTATTTTCATAAGGTCAGCCCCCTTTGCAAGTTTAATTATTAAAATAGTTTTTCGCATTTATTTCTAGTACGGTTTGTCGGATAGTTAGAATGATTATGACAAATTTTTTAGAAATTTATATTTTGAAGAGCTTTTCAGTGCAATAAAAAAGTCTAGCACTGATCGTTTTCATAGTATATGTAGAAAGCCTAAATTATTGTATGGCAACACAAAAGACTTACCCGATTTATTCCATTGTTATACCCTAAAATCATAAGATATACTAACTTCGTCATTACGTTTGTAAATCATATAAAATATGATGGTAGAGCAACATGGACTAGGCGATCACGCATAATATTCAAAACTATTTTGATTTTTGCATATTCATCCGTCCGTCTATCCTCTCTTTAACTAGAAAATGCTTTTCTTTAGAGAGCTGAAATTATACACACGGCTTTTTAAAAAAATTGGAGATTTCAGTACGAAAGTGGAATAAATCCCGTAAATCGTTCGCAGGGTTGCTGTACGAAACTTTCGATCGACGCGATGACGAGGGTTTGTACACGGCGTTTTCGTAAAAATGTAAATACAATTTCAGCAAGTAAAAATGCTAAAATTGGTCTAAGACCAATACTTACGATACCGTAGATGAATGCTCGTATGTAATTTCGTATGGTCACCCATCTGTGCAGGTTTGATTTTTGAATTGGTTTTTCGCATATATTTCTAAATCGGTTCGTCAGACAGTAAAAACGATTATTCACTTTCATATGATTTCATATTCTGAAGAACTTTGCAGTACACTAAAAATGTCTAGGACTGACTGTTTTCACAGTATACGTAGAAAACCTAAATTTTTGTAAGGCAACACCAAGAATGGGTTGTCCGATTTACTTTATATGCCATTACTATGAAAACATTGTGTACAAAATTTCAGCTATCTACATCGACGCGTTCTCAGGCAATACAGTGAAAAACGAAATTTATGTATGGCAGCTCTATGAACGAGTAGCACGATTCGAAAAAATTACGTAAATATTTTTAAGTTAAAAACAGATAAACTTAATTTTATTTGTGTGTTAAAAGGCATATGAGGGAACCATACCACTGGGCAGGAAATGATTTTCGCCGTGCACTACAGGTTCATTTTACTTAATAGAAAATAACTAGGGAAGTTGCTGGTTTTTGAATTTTTTTGTAAAAAGAAGGAAGTTCAAGGATAACAAGGAAGCTAGAGTTGGTCAAAGACCAGTAACTTTTTGAAAAAGATAGGTAAATCTGACAGTGAACTGTGTCGACTGTGCGAAGAGGATGATGAAATCTCGAAGCATACTATTTGTGAGCGTCAAGCAACTTTGGGCCTTATGTACGCGAAATATTTAAAAAATATAATATAATTTTTTTATTTTTGATACCATTAGCCTGAACGGAGGAATATTTTAACCTTTACAGAATTCAAAAATTCCAAAAATTGTTAAAATTACGGCATTTAGAAAGTAAAAACTTTTATTTTCTTGGAAGCTGGCAGGTAGCGGCCGTAACCGGCCGCGATATACGAGACAGGTGCGCTAGATCGGCAAATACCATTTTTTATTGCTCACTTCACTTATGCTTACATAGAATCGTGTAACAGTAAAGGTAGCAGCCCCACATATACCACAGGATGCTATTAAATAGGGTAAGATTGCATTTAAAATAGATAGCGCATAGTGTGCACGACCGCCAATTTCAAAGCCATTTTTCCATTATTCACTTTTTCGAACCTTGTGAAAGTTTTTCTTTACAACTTGTTCTTAGCATCATTACCTATGGTGTAAACCAAGGAAACAAAAATTTCAGTAAAATACAGACAGAAAAGTGAGTAAAACAATGTTCCAAATTTTTATTATAGTTATTTTTTTTTTTTTAATATTGTTGGTTCACACAAGAGATACATTCATTATGCAACCACCCCACTTCGTTGCCGCGAACCTTCACGATCAACGCGCGCACAAGAAATTATGCATTGCTTTATTATGTTACATCTCCGCCATTTGTTATTATTTCTGATTTTTTTTTACATATACTTAACCATGTACATAAATGAGATTTAAAAAATTTTTGTCAATATGCGCGTAATTTTTTTTAACCGCGTCTAGAAAGGTACCTTCGAAAATCGGCGAAATCGCGTATATAAGACCTGAAGGACGCTACATACGTTCAAAGTAATTCTACGACTTGTCATACACAAGACACGTCGTACGATTTGCATGAGCGTGTGTAGCAATAGTGGGAGCTTGATTTGAGCATGAAGTTTGATATGAATGAAACGATTTGGTACAAACGAACCTTACGACTTTGCTCTAGAATTGAACTACAGTTGGTTCTGGAGGTAAAAGTTAACATCCGATTTTGTCTAGCTCAATTTTATAGAAAAGTTATCAGATTTGCATGTACGCAACAGTTTCGGGCGATTGCATTCATAACAGACTTCAGTCTCGCGACTTTCGCTATACACGCTCATGCAAATCGTACAACTGGGTCATGCACAAGTCGTACGTAAGATTGCAAAAATCATTGGCAGAACACTTATCTCTCTAAATAAGGATTGCAATATAACCTCAAGGGGAATAATCGAGCTTGTAAAAAGACTAGGTTTTGCAAAACCACTTAAAAAGAAGAGCACAATAGAAATAGATCAACTCGGTTGCGGGGTCCGAATGGTCTTAGTGGCTTAGTTGTTCCTACTGACCTAACTTAATCTTACCTAAACTAAAAGGGTCTACAATAAATTCTTACGCAACCTTTTTGTATGTATTTTCATAAGGTCAGCCCCCTTTGCAAGTTTAATTATTAAAATAGTTTTTCGCATTTATTTCTAGTACGGTTTGTCGGATAGTTAGAATGATTATGACAAATTTTTTAGAAATTTATATTTTGAAGAGCTTTTCAGTGCAATAAAAAAGTCTAGCACTGATCGTTTTCATAGTATATGTAAAAAGCCTAAATTATTGTATGGCAACACAAAAGACTTACCCGATTTATTCCATTGTTATACCCTAAAATCATAAGATATACTAACTTCGTCATTACGTTTGTAAATCATATAAAATATGATGGTAGAGCAACATGGACTAGGCGATCACGCATAATATTCAAAACTATTTTGATTTTTGCATATTCATCCGTCCGTCTATCCTCTCTTTAACTAGAAAATGCTTTTCTTTAGAGAGCTGAAATTATACACACGGCTTTTTAAAAAAATTGGAGATTTCAGTACGAAAGTGGAATAAATCCCGTAAATCGTTCGCAGGGTTGCTGTACGAAACTTTCGATCGACGCGATGACGAGGGTTTGTACACGGCGTTTTCGTAAAAATGTAAATACAATTTCAGCAAGTAAAAATGCTAAAATTGGTCTAAGACCAATACTTACGATACCGTAGATGAATGCTCGTATGTAATTTCGTATGGTCACCCATCTGTGCAGGTTTGATTTTTGAATTGGTTTTTCGCATATATTTCTAAATCGGTTCGTCAGACAGTAAAAACGATTATTCACTTTCATATGATTTCATATTCTGAAGAACTTTGCAGTACACTAAAAATGTCTAGGACTGACTGTTTTCACAGTATACGTAGAAAACCTAAATTTTTGTAAGGCAACACCAAGAATGGGTTGTCCGATTTACTTTATATGCCATTACTATGAAAACATTGTGTACAAAATTTCAGCTATCTACATCGACGCGTTCTCAGGCAATACAGTGAAAAACGAAATTTATGTATGGCAGCTCTATGAACGAGTAGCACGATTCGAAAAAATTACGTAAATATTTTTAAGTTAAAAACAGATAAACTTAATTTTATTTGTGTGTTAAAAGGCATATGAGGGAACCATACCACTGGGCAGGAAATGATTTTCGCCGTGCACTACAGGTTCATTTTACTTAATAGAAAATAACTAGGGAAGTTGCTGGTTTTTGAATTTTTTTGTAAAAAGAAGGAAGTTCAAGGATAACAAGGAAGCTAGAGTTGGTCAAAGACCAGTAACTTTTTGAAAAAGATAGGTAAATCTGACAGTGAACTGTGTCGACTGTGCGAAGAGGAAGATGAAATCTCGAAGCATACTATTTGTGAGCGTCAAGCAACTTTGGGCCTTATGTACGCGAAATATTTAAAAAATGTAATATAATTTTTTTATTTTTGATACCATTAGCCTGAACGGAGGAATATTTTAACCTTTACAAAATTCAAAAATTCCAAAAATTGTTAAAATTACGGCATTTAGAAAGTAAAAACTTTTATTTTCTTGGAAGCTGGCAGGTAGCGGCCGTAACCGGCCGCGATATACGAGACAGGTGCGCTAGATCGGCAACTACCATTTTTTATTGCTCACTTCACTTATGTCTACATAGAATCGTGTAACAGTAAAGGTAGCAGCCCCACATATACCACAGGATGCTATTAAATAGGGCAAGATTGCATTTAAAATAAATAGCGCGTAGTGTGCACGACTGCCAATTTCAAAGCCATTTTTCCATTATTCACTTTTTCGAACCTTGTGAAAGTTGTTTTTTACAATATGTTCTTAGCATCATTACCTATGGTGTAAACCAAGGAAACAAAAATTTCAGTAAAATACAGACAGAAAAGTGAGTAAAAAAATGTTCCAAATTTTTATTATAGTAATTTTTGTTTTTAATATTGTTGGTTCACACAAGAGATACATTCATTATGCAACCACCCCACTTGGTTGCCGCGAACCTTCACGATCAACGCGCGCACCAAAAATAATGCATTGCTTTATTATGTTACATCTCCGCCATTTGTTATTATTTTTGTTTTTTTACATATACTTAACCATGTACATAAATGAGATATAAAAAATTTTTGTCAATATGCGCGTAATTTTTTTTAACCGCGTCTAGAAAGGTACCTTCAAAAATCGGCGAAATCGCGTATATAAGACCTGAAGGACGCTACATACGTTCAAAGTAATTCTACGACTTGTCATACACAAGACACGTCGTACGATTTGCATGAGCGTGTGTAGGCTTTTAAAAAGACTAGGTTTTGCAAAACCACTTAAAAAGAAGAGCATAATAGAAATAGATCAACTCTGGTTGCGGGGTCCGAATGGTTTTAGTGGCTTAGTTGTTCCTACTGACCTAACTTAATCTTATCTAAACTAAAAGGGTCTACAATAAATTCTTACGCAACCTTTTTTGTATGTATTTTCGTGAGGTCAGCCCCCTTTGCAAGTTTAATTATTAAAATAGTTTTTCGCATTTATTTCTAGTACGGTTTATCGGATAGTTAGAATGATTATAACAAATTTTATAGAAATTTATATTTTGAAGAGATTGTCAGTGCAATAAAAAAGTCTAGCACTGATCGTTTTCATAGTATATGTAAAAAGCCTAAATTTTTTTATGGCAACACAAAAGACTTACCCGATTTATTCCATTTTTATACCCTAAAATCATAGGATATACTAACTTCGTCATTACGTTTGTAAATCATATAAAATATGATGGTAGATTAACATGGACTAGGCGGTCACGCATAATATTCCAAACTATTTGGATTTTTGCATATTCGTCCGTCCGTCTGTCCTCTCTTTAACTAGAAAATGCTTTTCTTTAGAGAGCTGAAATTATACACACGGCTTTTTAAAAAAATTGGAGATTTCAGTACGAAAGTGGAATAAATCCCGTAAATCGTTCGCAGGGTTGCTGTACGAAACTTTCGATCGACGCGATGACGAGGGTTTGTACACGGCGTTTTCGTAAAAATGTAAATACAATTTCAGCAAGTAAAAATGCTAAAATTGGTCTAAGACCAATACTTACGATACCGTAGATGAATGCTCGTATATAATTTCGTAAGGTCACCCATCTGTGCAGGTTTGATTTTTGAATTGGTTTTTCGCATATATTTGTAGAGCGGTTCGTCAGACAGTAAAAACGATTATATTCAATTTCATATGATTTCATATTCTGAAGAACTTTGCAGTACACTAAAAATGTCTAGGACTGACTGTTTTCACAGTATACATAGAAAACCTAAGTTTTTGTAAGGCAACACCAAGAATGGGTTGTCCGATTTACTTTATATGCTATTACTATGAAAACATTGTGTACAAAATTTCAGCTCTCTACATCGACGCGCTCTCAGGCAATATTCAAATATACAGTGGAAAACGAAATTTTCGTATTTCAGCTCTATGAAGGAGTTGCACGATTCGTCCCATTTGCGAACTTAAATTTGCATTATTTTCAAAGAATCTGTGTACAAAATTTCAGCTATCTACGTCTACGTGTTGTCAGGTACACTCTAAATATATAGTAAATAACGAGATTTTTGTATTGCACCCCCGTGTGCAAAATTTCAGCCCAATAAGTTAACGCGCTCTCGAGTTATCGTGTGGACGGAGAGATGGACAGACATGCAAAAATCAAAATAACTTTTAATACTATTGGTAGGTGTGCAATATATTTTGTCCACCATAATTATTTCTATGTGTAATAAACGGAATGACAAACTTAGTATACTATGATAAAAATGGGCTAAATTCAATTTAATACAATCAATTTATTCTGGTATAAGATAATAATAATAATTTATTGCCAGTAAATGTACACACGATTTACAATCTTTTATAGTACTGTTATATATCTAAAGTATGCTGAAAAAAGGCAATAAATAAATATTTAAAATATTTCATGCATAAATTTTTACATAAGCTAATGATGCTTAAAAATATGATTAGCTTATCTATTCAATCAGTGAAGAAAATTGCATCAGAAATTTTCTTCACATACCATTCGTTTTTACAAAGTTTATTCCCACGACAAATTTTGCCATCTGCAAAATTTGTCAGTAGAAATATTTAATTTAAAAAATATAAAACAAAAGACAAATTGTTGTGACTCAGGTACCTATCGTCCCGAATCACAACCATATAGTCAATACATAAATATATTGTCCTATACAATATATTGATGTATTGAAAAGTCGACCCTGAAAACGAAAAATCATACAAATTTAAATTGTCATTTAAATTTTTTTGTCGCATTCAAAAATTTCAAATGCATTTAAAAATGCATTTGCATGTCGTAACTAAATGCAATTTAGCATAAATTGCATTTCGTTATCAGTAATGCACTCCACTCACACGGTATACCTACCTACATGCCGTGTAATCCGATATGATTTTTCGTCGTGCAAATTAAATGCACATAATATAATTCGCATATTCTCACGTACGATCTTTCATCGTCGTGAGAAAGCAAAAGAAAAAGCTTTTGCAAGCATCCTGGGTGCCTGGGTGCAAGATCACCAAACCTCGGGGATTTCTTTAAAAAACCGTCGAACAGGGCAGTCCGGGAGTAAACGATTGCGGAGTTAAAATTATCGAAAAAAGTTGCAAACTATCTACCTATAGTGTTAAAAGAAAAAAGGAAATTAATACCATATCGTACTAAACGATTTTAAGTCAATTATCGGAAAAAGTGTGAAAAAATTAACTCTGTAATTACATCAAACAATTTTCTTAAATTATTGGAGGAATAGTGTTAAGAATTAATACTACGGTGTTTTATTAACTAAGTTACGCTCTTACTAGAAAATTCAATTGAAACTTACACATACACCTTATCAACATAAGGCTTTCTTTTATTTTCAAAATTAATTCGACACTTTTGTCGTTGTTGTTTTTTTTTTTTTTAATAATTTTCACCCTAAATCAGAAACGATTAATTAAAGTGATTACTAACTCAGTCCATCTTCTAATATAAATTTTTAAATTGAAATCCGCCCTTCTACGAAGCGACCTCTGCGGTAAGACCTTGTGAGCTTGCTGGTCAGAGGACTTCGGAAAGCAATCAATAATCAATCCCCTACGATAGGACTTCATAAGCCTATCGGCCAGGAGAGCGATATTGGTTGGAAGACTGATCTTAATTTGTTTTTTTTTTCCTTTTTTTTCCTTTTCGAATACATTTTCCTTTCCTTTTCCCTTCTGCACATTTTTGAAATTCAAAAAATAAAAATTCTTTCATTTTACTTTTATCCCACATTTGAAAAAAAAAACCTACATACTTACATATATACAATTTCGTTTTCTTTTAATGATTTTCGTTATAACTGCAATCGAGCATTTTTATCTTTACATTCCACATTTTTTTTGTGTGTGTACATTTGTACAGTTATTTTGTGTCAAAACATTACCTTTTACCTCTTCTGATTATTCCCAATTTTTAGGCCCTATAAAACAACAGTGCAATACAATCAATCATGACAGATGAAAATAAATCCTTCGATGAGCTTTGCTTGTCACAAGTCCCAAAACGGCAGAAATTAGACAAATTCTGTCCGATTATCATAGAGCCAATAAAGGCAAAAGGACTGCAGATTTTACTTCTGAAAAACTCCAAAACTTGGAAGAATTGTGGGCTTCATTTGAAAAAATGAAACCCTGATTCAAGACCATGAAGATTTTGATGATTCTCATGACTATTTCAAACAGTCATGCTATGACAAGACTGAGGACTGGTATAATCTTACCAAGGTAACTCTATCTGATAGGCTGCAGTCCATATCAATCCACACAGAGCGCACAAATAACCCATTTTATATTCCACCCCCTAAGACTTCGCAAAAAACTCCTGCAGCTGACACCCAAGACAATACAGAGAAAGATCAGTCAAATACAGTACGGTTCAGACTGCAGGATCATAGGCAAAAGTCTATATCACGAATTATACAATCGATCAATTTTAATTTATTATCAACTGCGACACAGACATATCTGACGCAAAAGATCAATTCATTACACAAATATTGGGATGATTTTGAGGCCACGCATAGTGAAATAATTTCATATACCGGCCCTAATGATTTGGAGCATGACTATTTCAAAAATGATGTTTACGCCGAGGTAGAAACATCATACACAGACACGATAATTGCCCTTCAAGAGCAATTGGACTCTCGAATCCAAAACGTATCGAATAATACACATAACTTCACAGACCATCATCATAATGTCTCCTTCAGAGACCCATCTACCATCTTTCTATCAGAAGCTAGATCGTTAATTCCCAACTTTAATGGAAATCCCAAAGATCTTCGCAGATTCATTTCAAGTTGTGATGATGTATACGCGACGGCATCGACGACGAACGAAAAGCACTCCCTCCTCAGTTTAATAAGGAGTAAACTATCCGCCGAAGCATATGATGTATTCAGGTACAACCAAATATCAGATTGGTCTGAATTAAAACCTCTGTTGACTCAAACCTTCGAAGTAAAAATCTCTAGATCTTCCTTACAATCCCAATTGACCAACTCCAGACAAAGAAGAGAGGAAAGTGTAAAAGACTTTTTGCAGAGATTAAATACAACACTGTCCAAGCTAAATGAAGCAACACATTCCTATACAACGGACAAGGTTCTCCTACGGTCTTTGTTAAAAGATAATGAGTGTCAGGCTGTGAGAGCAATTGAAGACGGGTTATCCAATCCACAATTACAGACCTTGGCTAAGGTACATTCCGATAAATCCTTCTCTGCACTAAAATCACATATTCTAGATCACTGATTACGTATGGAGCAGAAGCAACCCAACTTTCAAACATATAACAAGGTAAATCAAAATTACTTTCAAAGTATAAATAACAATCTTCGTTGCTTCAAATGTAATAGACTGGGGCATGCTGCATCACGCTGCCCAGTCATACAACGCTCCACGCAAAATTTCAATGCAGTTCCAAAGCTAAACACCCAATTACAACGCTCTCCAGATTTTAATAAAATTAAATATCCATCACAATCTCCTTCATGTCGATATTGTCATCGGATGGGACACACAATCGAGGAATGCAGGACAAGAACTGCGAATAATAGTCGCTTTAACGACAGCCCAGGAAATCAAAATAATTTCCAAAAGGTGAAAAATACTCCACCAACAAACACGGCTGACAGACAGCCTCAAAATAGGAACTGGCAGCAACCAGTGTTCCGAGAGAGTCAAACTCCACCGCCGAAGTATAACAATGCGAATATCTCGGCTAGATCACCATCTCCGAACAGGAAGAACAATAAAACTCCATCGGCATCCAGGCAGGGAAACTGGATGCAGCGGGGGTTCTCATTCGGCTACCCCTCGCACATACAAACTACAGCACAAGTCCACAGGAACCCCGAGACAATATCGACGGAAAAGTAGGCAGCAAGAAATTAATTCAAATCCCCGTTCAAATAAATAAAAATTCACTAACGCTTTCCTTGCCTGTCGACATCTGTTCTGCTCCGAAGCTTACCTTTTTGATTGATACAGGAGCAGAGATCAGCTTAATAAAACCCCATCTACTGAAACCAGACAGTATCTGCTACAGAGATGCTGTCTGCAATATAAATACTTTGTTTACAGAGTCCACTTCTACAGAAAGACTCATCTTCGCGAAATTAACTCTGGAATCTACGCAAAATAACTCCATCCTAGAGCACCCATTTCAAATCGTGGGAAATAACTCCATCCTCTCATACGATGCTCTATTTGGTCATGACTTTTTATCTCGATACAATGCTAGTATCAATTATAAAAATAAATACATTTCTTTAGAAATAAACGATTCAAATAAATCTTATCCGTACGAAGAATATTATTCCAATTATCCATACGTTTATTTGAAAAGCGAAGACCCAGAAAAGAGGTCTCAAACAAAAAGTCTTTTATATACGGAGATAACATTCTCCGATATAAATACTAATAAAAATCTATCTGCATCAATTGCTTCGAAAAGCAATGCAAATCGATCGCCAGCTAATGCTTCACAAGAAATGAAGCATAAAGGTAAAAATCTATCTCCATCTATAGCCAGAAAAAAGGCTGAATTAAATAACAATCAATCTCCATCCAAAGCTTCACAAGATATGAAACAAGAGCGTAAAAGTATATCTCCATCTACAGCCGCACAAAAGGCTACATCTAGTCAAATTTTATCTCCCTCATCAATAGATTCACAAAAAGTGAATTCCAAGATAAAATCAAAGAAGTCAAAGAATTTCAATAAAGTTTTATCTCCTTCAAGTTCGATCAAGTCGGAATCGTCGTATAACTCCTTCCAAATTCCACAAAAGTTGGAATCATATCTCCTTCCTACTAATCATCCGAAAGAATCGGATATATTAAATAAAATTAAAATTCCGGCTCGATCAGAATTCATCATTGAAATTCCAACTCCTTCTATTCAAAATCAATCAGTCTGTTTCAAGAAGAAAATAAGACCAGGTCTGTTTCTTGGAAATTCGATAGTCGAACCAGTCAACGGTATGGCAAAAGTTCTAATCCTCAACACAAATGAGGAGGACGCCGATCTGGCACCTTACGAGGTGAACCCAGTTTACCAAGCCTTGGACGACTTTATGGTCATCTCCACAGACTATGAAAGAGATCCAATTAAGGGCAGAATAATTAAGCTGCAAAACCTTATAAAATTGGATCACTGTAATTCAGAGGAATCTGAGAGTGTTCGCAATATCTGTAGGGAGTTCAACGATCTCTTCTTCATAGAAGCGGATTTCCTTTCATATACAGATGCGATTACCCACAAAATCGAGACATTCCAAGACAAACCGCCCATTTATACAAAGCCTTATAGACTTCCTGAAGCAAGCCGAGCTGAGATAAATAGGCAAATACAAGAAATGCTTGAGTTAGATATCATCAGACCTTCACATAGTCCCTGGAACTCTCCACTTCTCCTGGTTCCTAAACAACCAGATGAGAATGGCAACAAAAAGTGGCGAGTAGTGGTAGACTTTCGTCGTATTAACGACATTACTATTGGCGATGCGTACCCACTACCTAATATCACTGATATATTAGACCAGTTGGGGAAGTCGAAATATTTTACCACACTCGACTTAGCCAGTGGATTTCACCAGATAAAAATGGACGCGAAGGACAGGGAGAAAACTGCCTTTAGCACAGCCTATGGCCACTACGAATACAATCGTATGCCATTTGGTTTAAAAGGAGCCCCTGCTACTTTTCAACGAGCCATGAACAATGTTCTATCTGGCCTTCAAGGCATCTATTGCTTCGTATACATGGACGATATTGTAGTCCATGGATACAATCTCAAGGACCACAATTCCAGACTCACAGCAGTATTTAGCTGCCTTCGTGATTTCAACCTCAAACTTCAACCCGACAAGTGCCATTTCCTAAGAAAGGAAATTATGTATTTAGGGCACGTGATTACTGAAAATGGAGTCAAACCAGACCCAGCGAAGATTAAGTCAGTTCAGTCCTATCCCAGACCGAAGAAGGAAAAAGATATAAAAGCTTTCCTTGGTTTCGTCGGCTATTATCGCCGCTTCATTCCAAATTTTTCAAAAATAGCTAAACCACTTACAAATCGTTTAAAAAAAGATACGCCCTTCAAGTTCGACGCAATTTGCGATGAAGCGTTTTGCGAATTGAGAAATAAATTAATTTCAGCACCAATTCTATCTTATCCTGATTTCGGCAAAGAATTTTTCGTCACCTCCGATGCCAGTGATTACGCCATCGGAGCTGTTCTTTCACAAGTTGATGATCAAGGAGATCATCCAATCGCCTATGTGAGCCGAGTTCTCAATGGTGCAGAGACTCGTTACTCAACAATAGAAAAGGAGCTCTTAGCTATCGTTTTCGCTGTTGAGCAATTCAGACCATACGTTTATGGCAGACAGTTTACAATTATAACTGACCATAAACCATTAGTATGACTCATGAATCTGAAAGATCACTCCTCAAGACTGATGAGACGGAGAATACGTCTTGAGGAATATGACTACAAGATAGTCCACAAATCAGGTAAACTCAACACAAATGCAGACGCTCTCAGTAGAGCTATTCCAGATAATAGCGAAAATTTCGCAAAACCTACCACCTGCATAAAATCAAGCCAGAGCTCAGGCTAATATAAATACACCCAACGCAGGTGTAACTACTCCAAACCCAACTCCATCACCTGTAAACAATTCCTCAGTCATAATAACTGAGACTAATTTTCCTCTTTTACTAACTAAAAATGCGAATCCTAAATTTTTCATCTTGCCAATGCAAGATACAGAACTTGAAAGAGTGTTGGATTCGAAACTAAAATTTTCAGATAAATCCCCACTCTCAGAAACTGAACTGAACTTCTTCAAGAAAAAAGACTCATCAATAATTATATCAAAAACTAATTTACCTTGTCGATCGCAAAGAGATAGATCAGACCTCGAAGAGATTTTAACTGAGATCTGCTCATACACAGAAGCAAATCAGTTAAAACAAATTAATATCTCCTTCCCTATATTAGATCCACAGAATCTAATAATTATTAAAACCGTTTTTACCAAAATCTTCGCTAATAAGCAAATAAGCATAAAACTGCATCAGGATTCAATTAAATATTTATCAGACATTAATGACATCGAGCAAGTCTTAAAAGATTTTCACTCATTACCAACGGGAGGCCATCAATGTATTTCCCGTACTATTAAAAGAATCAAAAAGCAATTCTACTGGCCTGGCATGTCAGACGACGTGGTCAAATATGTAAGGAAATTTAAACTTTTTCAGGTGAACAAAGTATCCAGAAACCCTAAAATTCCAATGAAAATCTCGAGCATTAGCTCCAAACCTTTCGAAAGAGTGTACCTAGATGTTGTAGGACCTCTCCCAATTTCTCATTCTGGAAAAAAATATCTCCTTACATTTCAAGATGACCTTTCAAAATTTTCTGATGCTATTCCCATAGTCGACACCGAGTCTAAGACATTAGCGGAAGCCTTCACGACAACAATAGTTTGTCGACATGGTATTCCAGAAAGTATCCTTACAGATCAAGGTTCTAACCTCATAAGTGGCATGTTCGCCGAGGTATCTAAATTGCTGAGAATTAAAAGGCTCAAAACTACTCCATACCACCCTCAAACGAATGGTGCGTTGGAGAGAAGCCACAGAACCTTAGCAGAATATCTCCGATCTTATGTAGCAAAAGATCCACAAGACTGGGATACATGGATTCCTTATGCCATGTTTGTATATAATACAACCCCTCATTCGAGTACTAATTATACTCCCCACCGCGAACTCCTGTACGGATTCCCAGCCGAAATTCCAAACAATTTGAAATCTTTTCCAACCGTTTGCTATAATTATGACAATTATGCAAACGAGTTAAAAGCGCGTCTACAACATAGCTTCAAAATAGCTAAAGACATAGCCATAGCAAACAAAGAAAGATCAAAATTGCAGTATGACAAAAGCTCCGTCCAAAAATCTTTTATAGTAGGCGATCGTAGTTACGCTATGCGGGTACGAGATCACTTTTTCCATACAAAAAGTGCAAGGTAGAAACCAACTATTTTGCTGGCTCTGGACTGGGTTCTGGGCCACTGAGGGGGATTCCGTCTAGTGGTATACGTCACAGGGTATGCCTGGAGAATTCCTTCCTACCGTCTGGCTGACCAGGAGATGACATTAACTTTTTAGTAATAATTCAAGTTTTATTGTTTTTGCCCATGGTGTGCTGTGCCTAAATGTAGGCTTTTTTATTATGATTTTGCTGTTTTCAATGTTGCACCTTAATGTAGGCTTTTGGTTTTGAACTAATATTAGTAATAATTAAAGTTAATAGTAGGACATTTTTGTTCATGCCAATGGATTCTAGAGCGTTGGGGTGTGGTTATTAAGGGGGATAAAATTTTCATCAGAAATCCTCTACGAGCTCTGGTTTTCGAGATATTAGCGATTTGACCTTTTCAGATATAGTTAATATTATTAATAATTCAAGCTACCTAGGGTAGTTTTGTTGATGCCAATAGATTCTAGAAGGTGTTAGAGGGGTAGGAGGTTAGAGGGGGAATAAAATTTTTGTTAGAAATCCTCTACGGGCTACGGTTTTCGAGATATTAGTGATTTTACCTTTTTAGATATAGTTAATGTTAGTAATAATTCAAGTTTATTTTGCTCATGGGGACGCTGCACCTAAATATAGGCTTTTTATTATGATTTTTCTTGAGCGTCTAAATGTAGGCTTTTGGTCTTGAACTAATATTAGTAATAATTAAAGTTAATAGTAGGACATTTTTGTTCATGCCAATGGATTCTAGAGCGTTGGGGTGGGGATAATAAGGTGGATAAAATTTTCATCAGAAATCCTCTACGAGCTCTGGTTTTCGAGATATTAGCGATTTGACCTTTTCAGATATAGTTAATATTATTAATAATTCAAGCTACCTAGGATAGTTTTGTTGATGCCAATAGATTCTAGAAGGTGTTAGAGGGGAAGGAGGTTAGAGGGGGAATAAAATTTTTGTTAGAAATCCTCTACGGGCTATGGTTTTCGAGATATTAGTGATTTTACCTTTTTAGATATAGTTAATGTTAGTAATAATTCAAGTTTATTTTGCTCATGGGGACGCTGCACCTAAATATAGGCTTTTTATTATGATTTTTTTCTTGAGCGTCTAAATGTAGGCTTTTGGTTTTGAGCTAATATTAGTAATAATTAAAAGTTAATAGTAGGACATTTTTGTTCGTGCCAATGGATTCTAGAGCGTTGGGGTGGGAATATTAAGGGGGATAAAATTTTCATCAAAAATCCTCTACGAGCTCTGGTTTTCGAGATATTAGCGATTTGACCTTTTCAGATATAGTTAATATTATTAATAATTCAAGCTACCCTGGGGAGTTGTAGATATCAGCATGACGTCATCTTGGATTTGCTGTTTTCTTACTTGAATATTCCTTAGCGAGGAATTTGTAGATATCAGAAGTTTTGGATCACTTTCTATGTGGGTTCTGGGGCAGTGATATTCTGGGTATCAAATATTAAATGTTCACCAAACATTAGGCATGCTCCCCTGTTTATGATGTAATTTGATATCACCGCTGTAAACAAATTCGCATTTAAGCTGAATGGTTCATACACACCCGTGTAAACTTCCTGTTTACAAATTCGCATTTTAGCTGAATGACTCATGCACACCTGTGTTATCAAATTTAAGCAATATCAGCACATTTATTCTTTTCATGTAATTTGATACCATGTAACATATTACAAATTGATCGTAATATATTGAGAATAAATAATAACTAAAAGAATCAGGCAACAAACAAAATCTACACTACCGACAGGTAGTTGAGCTACACGGTACAAACGTAGATATAGTTCGACGTGTCAGAGCCAACTTCAGGTCAAAAGGACCACCAGGGAAATTGAAGAGAGGGAGATGGTCTTGTTAAAACCGAACTGTCAAGACGAGTGGTCGTTTACAGGCAAAATTTAAAGTGTTTGCTACAAATAAGGAAAAGTACAGAAGTGAGTCAAATTATAAACAACAAAGACGTAATAAATTAATAGAAACAAATAAAGAAAGAACAGGCGTACTGTAATTTTAAATTACATTAGTCGGACCCCTCTGGGTGAGTAAGGTATAGGTTAGGTTAAGCATATTGACCACATGGTCCAGATAAAATAAAATAATTTCACAAAATATATATATAGGGTTGCACGCAGAGGACACAAAATAAGAAGGTAGTCCAAGAAGAGAACAAAAAAAAATATATCTAAAGAAACTACGAGGCGGGAAAAGTTTATTGACGTAGCACACCTGTTGTTCAGCAAAAGAAGCCGCCCGCAAGTTACTAAGGGGACCGAGGTTCCAGCAGACTGCCACTGCCCTAACGCAACACCAATAAATAAAAAAGGAAGAACAGACAGCTAAGTGTAGAATAAGCTAGAGTTAAGTGTAGGGTATAGAAATTAGTACCAGTCAATGTAAGACGATAGATTTCACGACAACGGTAAATGTTCTAGTAAAATGAAATGTGTTCACGTGTGTTAGCAAAGCGCTCCGGAGCTAATGTTAAGTAGGTAGAGTAGGTTTGGCACTAAGCCCTTAATAGTAAATGAATAAACGTTCGATAAAAAAAAAATAAATAATGTAGATGATCTGTGCAGCCCAGTATCCCACACTATTTCAAATTTCCTGGTGGCTCACAAAAATATTATTTGACCCGGATAACTGAAGCAAGGACCTGACGCCCATACGGCTCTCAGGTAGCTCACAAAATCTTAAATGTAAATTTAAAAAAAAAAATACAGAAAGGTTACATAAAGAAATGGGGGCTCAACCGGGATCGTTTTGAATAAAACACCAAAATTTTTTTTAGTTTTTAAACTCATATACTGCATGCGATTATATACATATACATATATAGGAAATTACCGTGCCATTGCCAATGCGTTTTCCGTCATATATCTGCAAATACGCAAGACGTCGTAACTAAAAAAAAAAAAAAGGAAAAATATGATAACACGAAAACTTTAGTAGCATTAACCTAAGCTCATTAGTTATAAAATCTGGATAATACGAAACGTACGTACATACAAAAAAAAGGTCAACAATAGAAAAAGCCGCAAGTTGAGCAAAAGTTGTGACGTAAATAAAAAAAAAAAAAATAATAATAATATATATATATATATTTCTGATATTTATGTGTGCAATGAAGTGCGGTGCCCTCTCAGATTGCAATAATTGCGGTAGACGAAGTGATGTTTTGTAGCGGTATACAAGAAGTATTGTTTACGTTGTTATATACCAGTTCTTTACTATAGATAATAGATATCATATTAGTTGTAAATTTTCTTTTTTGTGGGAACCTCTCTAACTACATGCTATGTCAATATAACACTTACTATCACAACACCCCTCAGTTCAATTCGTTGCATACAAAAAAAATTTCTACATGGTTTAGTTAAAGTGAATCTTAGCATGTCATCAGTGATCATTGAACTGCTCTGCAATAGAGTATATAAAGCCAATTTTTTTTTACGGTGACGTAGCCTGAATTGCAGCTGTGTTTAGTTCGAAATTTTTTTCAATTCTCAAGAATTTATCGGTCAAGGTCGAGTTATCCTTGAATTCTTGTTTCGCAGGCAAGTGTCGTCGTTTCCGCAGTAATTAGGATCGGTATTGCGCACAAGAAAATTTCACAAAAACAAATACCTACATATGCAAGTACTATCTAGATTCCATAACAAGGCGTAGAATTTCGAATATTTATTCATTGATACCACCAAGTTCCACTTTTAATTAAAACCTTACTGAAAAGCAAGTACACGGATACCGATCTGAAATTTATATATAAAAAAAAAAAAAAAAAAAAAAAACACAATCCTTATTGACAGTTGTGCCTATATACATAAATGCGGGAGGCGGTAATATAATACGATTCGTAGGTTACAGATTTTTGACCCAGTCCAAATTATATAGTTATAATAAATTAATAAATTTCAACGACTTTAAGCGAACTCTTGTTTTACATCCTCCTGTAAGCCGTCTATAAGTGCTCTAGCAACCATGTTGAAGAAAATGTTAGAACATATACCTGATAGTTTGGTGCGTTATGAACTTGATTGCCGGAAGCAAGACATTATATATAGCACCATGCGAACGAGGAACTGGAAGAAGAATCCAAACCAGGAAACCCTTCTGAAATTAAGTCTCATTTAGAACCCAGCGATGACATTTCTCAATGTAGGAAAATATTGAATTTTTTTGAAGAGGAATTTGAGCTACAAAAGCAAACGCCAAGTGTAGTGGAAGCCCTGTCTTGTAAATTGGACTTCTTAAAGACCCGGATTAATCGCATAACACCCGAAATAGCAGCTGATAAAAAAGCAGTAGAGGAAATGAAAGCTAGATTCGACGAGCTACATTTAAAGGTCTCAAATATTTCGGTCACTTCAGAGGATGCTGCGGATGCTATAGCCAATTACACTAGTTTGAATGAGTATCACCAGCCAGCACTAGCTAGTTCAAGTGCGGTAGAAGGGCGACCTCAAGCTAACAAAAACGATAACAGACCAGCTACCTCTCCCGTAATAGAAACCAAAAGCAAAGTTCCCGTGTGGAAATGGAACGTGAAGTTTACAGGCGATTCGAAAAGCCAGTCTGCTTCAGATTTCGTCAGAAAAGTATCTGACTTGGCTAGGTCAAGAAACGTATCCGATGAGGAACTTTTTATTTCAGCCATTGAGCTCTTCGATGGAATTGCTCTTAAGTGGTTTCAATCTGTCTCCAATTCTGAAAAGGTGAACACCTGGTCAGTCTTATGTCATAGACTAATAAATGATTTCGAAAGTCCAATGTATTTTGAAGACCTCCTCGATACAATAAAAGCGCGTAAACAGATGCCCTCTGAAAAAATTATAGAATTTTTCGCTACAATGGAGAACATGTTTCTCAAACTCGATTCCAATATGTACACACCAGACAAAATCAAGATACTTAAGAGAAATATCTTGCCTGAATATTCGAGGAACCTCGCGTTACATAATTTTGAATCTACCGAAGAATTGAAGGAAGCTTGCAAAAAACTTGAGCACACCTTCAAAGAAACTAGTAGAGTCAGACAGCAACAAGAAAGACCTTTCAGAGGAGTGAACACAATAGAAAGCAATAACAATATACATGTCGTTACTCCTACAGGACAGCAGTGGCCTCAAAATAGGGAACGACATAATAACTATCGCGACAAGAATAGCAGGAATTGGGATAATCAAAGACAAAGATTAAACGCGAATAATCACGGAAATTTTTCACGCAGTACCAATAGGGGTTACGGACATAATAATCAAAATCAGATAAGAGCCAGCAATGCGAGGCAAAATAACTATCGGGGACGCAATAACCAGTTTAGCCACAGTGCCTCACAAAGACCATACATTCCTCAGCAGGAAAACATCCCAGGGCCCGATGTAATCGGACCAGCGGCGGTCCCAATAAGAGAGCGAAGGGGTCCACAAGATATTCGAGATGTGCCAATGCCAGAAACACACCATTAAGTATTTACTCCGAAGCTAAAGATCAACGTCCTTTTTTAAATATTAAAATACTCTTAGTTAATGTCACATGTCTATTGGATACTGGATCCGTGCATTCCGTTGCAGGTTCAGTCGGCATTACCGTATTAAAAAGCCTTGGTATTAGATTAGATAAGCGTAGAATAAATAAGTTCTCGACAGCTGACCACTCCCTTCATTTTTCCATTGGAACCTTTGATGTCCCAATTGAAATAGAAAATAACGTTAAAATTATTAGAATACATGCAATACCAAAGTTCCCACAGAAAATAATATTAGGTATAGATTTTTGGCATTGCTTTGGGGGAAAATTGGAATTAAATGGTAACATTTGGCCATGCTTTTCAATTGAAAGCAGTGCATCACAGAGTCAATTATTATTCGATCAATCTGACCTTAACGAGTCCCAACAAGGCAAACTACGCAAGATCACAGAGCAATATATAGAACTTTCGAAGAGGGGCTTAGGGAGAACCGCATTACTCAAACACAAAATAGATACTGGGAATGCCGAGCCCATAAAGCAAAGATATTATCCTGTCTCTCCAGTGATACAACAACGTATGAGAGAGGAGTTGAACAGGATGCTAGTACTCGATGTAGTAGAACCATCCGCAAGTCCCTGGTGCTCTCCGATAGTACTCGTTAAGAAAAAGAATGGGAAAGATCGGTTATGTTTAGATAGCCGAAAGCTTAATAGTGTCACCAAGAAATGTGCGTACCCACTGCCGTATGTTTCATCTATCTTAGACAGACTAGGCAAAACAAGATACATAACCTCTATAGATTTAGAGAGCGCATTTTGGCAGATCCCTCTTAGTGAGGAGTCGAAAGAAAAGACTGCTTTTGTAGTACCGGTTCAAGGCCTGTTCCAATTTAAAGTATTACCGTTTGGGTTAAACAATGCAGCACAGACCATGCAAAAGTTAATGGATGGTCTATTCCTCCATTCTGCTGAAAATGGAATTTTTATATACCTCGATGATATTATTATTGCTTCAGAGACATTTGAAGAACATTTAGAGGCTCTAAAATACGTCCACAATAAATTAAAAATTGCCAACCTTAGCATAAACGTGGAAAAGAGCAAATTTTGTAGACCATTTTTACAATACCTAGGCTTCCTTTTGGACAAAAATGGGTTACGAACAGATCCGGAAAAAGTAGATGTGATTCTGAACTTCCCTAGGCCACGAACGTATAAAGAATTAACAAGGTTCCTTGGCCTTTGTTCGTGGTATAGGAGGTTTGTCAAAAACTATGCCATTATAGCAGCACCATTGCACGAAGCTACAAAAGGCGCGAAGAATCGGCCAATCCAATGGACTGATGCTGCGAACAACAGTTTTCTCGAATTAAAAAATGCGTTAATATCGGCACCTGTTCTCTCGACGCCGGATTTCACTAAACCTTTTAGTATCCACTGTGATGCCTCAGATATAGGATTGGGCGCAGTTATAACCCAAGGCGAGGAAGAAGATGAGCATAAAAAGGCAGGAGAAATGGGAAGGTGTAAAGAAGCAAGCCAGCCATGGCAAATGATTTCAATGGATCTTCTAGGTCCCCTACTAAGGTCAACGAAAGGACATATTGCCCTACTTGTCGTTGTCGATTTCTTTACTAAATTTACCTGTATATTTCCTTTGCGATCGACAAAAGCGGCTTGTGTAATGAAGAATATAGAAGAAAAAGTTTTTCTGCAATATGGTATACCCGAAACCGTGATTGCTGACAATGGCCCGCAATTTAAGTCGAGGGAATTAAAAGGCTTATTGCAAAAATATAGCATTCCTCACATGTGGTACAACTGTAATTATCATCCCCAAAACAACTACACCGAAAGGTACAACCGTACCATCGGTAATATGTTGCGGTCTTATGTGGGCGATAACCACAAGCATTGGGACAAAGGGCTGCCTCAAATTAACGTAGCTATTAATACTGCTGTAAACGAGACTACTAATCAAACTCCATTCTACTTAAACTATGCGCGTGAATTTATCTACAGTGGGAACGAGTACAAGCTATTCGAAGAGAGTCACGATCCCTTAGAGAAACGAAGAAACTTCCTCGAAAAGTTTAAACTTAACAGATATAAAATAGTAGAGAAAATACAGCATAAGCATGCAATTAACAAAATTAATTATGACAGAACTAGAGATAAGAACGTTAAATTTAATGTAGGTGATACCGTCTATAACGTAGTTATGTAGTTTCAGACAAGGCAAAGCACTTCTCTGCAAAGCTTGCACCAAAATACGTTAAATGTACAGTCACTCAGAAAATTTCAGATAGGTGTTATAGACTGAAAGATGAAGTCGGAAAAGACATTGGTATATGGCATATTAAAGACTTAAAATCCTAATGGCCTAAAAATTTTACCCACAAGAAAAAATGGAAAGCCTTTTTTTGTAATTTTTATAAATTATGCAAGTATAGGGGCGGTTAGCGTGGAGCTCCCGACACCCGTATATGATATTAACGAAAAATTGTCCTTCCTCAAAGCACAATTTTTCTTCTGCCGGTGGAGGGGTAATATAACATATTACAAATTGATCGTAATATACTGAGAATAAATAATAACTAAAAGAATCATGCAACAAACAAAATCTACACTACCGACAGGTAGTTGAGCTACACGGTACAAACGTAGATATAGTTCGACGTGTCAGAGCCAACTTCAGGTCAAAAGGACCACCAGGGAAATTGAAGAGAGGGAGATGGTCGTGTTAAAACCGAACTGTCAAGACGAGTGGTCGTTTACAGGCAAAATTTAAAGTGTTTGCTACAAATAAGGAAAAGTACAGAAGTGAGTCAAATTATAAACAACAAAGACGTAATAAATTAATAGAAACAAATAAAGAAAGAACAGGCGTACTGTAATTTTAAATTACATTAGTCGGACCCCTCTGGGTGAGTAAGATATAGGTTAGGTTAAGCATATTGACCACATGGTCCATATAAAATAAAATAATTTCACAAAATATATATATAGGGTTGCACGCAGAGGACACAAAATAAGAAGGTAGTCCAAGAAGAGAACAAAAAAAAATATATCTAAAGAAACTACGAGGCGGGAAAAGTTTATTGACGTAGCACACCTGTTGTTCAGCAAAAGAAGCCGCCCGCAAGTTACTAAGGGGACCGAGGTTCCAGCAGACTGCCACTGCCCTAACGCAACACCAATAAATAAAAAAGGAAGAACAGACAGCTAAGTGTAGAATAAGCTAGAGTTAAGTGTAGGGTATAGAAATTAGTACCAGTCAATGTAAGACGATAGATTTCACGACAACGGTAAATGTTCTAGTAAAATGAAATGTGTTCACGTGTGTTAGCAAAGCGCTCCGGAGCTAATGTTAAGTAGGTAGAGTAGGTTTGGCACTAAGCCCTTAATAGTAAATGAATAAACGTTCGATAAAAAAAAATAAATAATGTAGATGATCTGTGCAGCCCAGTATCCCACACTATTTCAAATTTCCTGGTGGCTCACAAAAATATTATTTGACCCGGATAACTGAAGCAAGGACCTGACGCCCATACGGCTCTCAGGTAGCTCACAAAATCTTAAATGTAAATTAAAAAAAAAAAATACAGAAAGGTTACAACCACACTTCCTCTAGGCAGCCAAAAATTTTATTGTTTCAAGAATTTTACCTATCGAAACTTTTCATTGGAATTCACATAAAGTAAACAAATTTTCACATTTTCTCTTCATCTTGAAATGTGTTCATGTAAACAATCTCATTTGATATTTGCAAAATTGAACCAGCAGAATAAAGTAATGAAATTTAAGCAATTAATTTGAGTGATTTATGTTTTTTTTTGTTTATCGTGTAATTCAATATCATCTCAGCATGTAAGCAAATTCGTTGGAATTCATCCTGTGCAATGATTATTGCAGCAGCAGGATCATTCATGTACTGCCCGTAGTCAGAGCGTACATACAAAAATGTAAGATGTGATAAAATTGATGCCACTGGTATAAAGTTAGTGGTTGTATTCATTTATCTACAAATTCTACACTTCACTGTTAAACTAGAGCTTTAATGCTCAATAAATCTTAGATACAAATAGTTTAATTTATCAATATTCAATAAATGAGAAATATAAAATATATAATAAATGTAGTAATTTTGTTGCAAATAACTTGTACTCACCTGATCTATGTTTGGCAGTTGATTAACTTGATTTTAATAATTTTTACTGAGGTTGGGATTGGGATATTCTTTATTCTGGTCGATACCCAGAATAAAGTGAGGTGAATAATTCTTACTGCAGTCGAAACCCACAGAGAATCTTTATTGCAGTCGTTCCCCACAATAAAGTGTTGGTTAGTAATTTTCTTGTTACAGTCGTTACCCGTAACAAGAATCTTTATTGTAGTCGTTGCCCACAATAAAGTCTTTATTGTAGTCGTTACGCACAATAAAGTGTTTTATTAGTAATTTTCTTGTTACAGTCGTTACCCGTAACAAGAATCTTTATTGTAGTCGTTATCCACAATAAAGTGTTTAGTGTTAGTAAATTTCTTATTACAGTCGTTACCCGTAATAAGAATCTTTATTGTAGTCGTTACCCACAATAAAGTGTTTAGTGTTAGTAAATTTCTTATTACAGTCGTTACCCGTAATAAGAATCCTTATTGTAGTCGGTACCCACAATAAAGTCTTTATTGTAGTCGTTACCCACAATAAAGTGTTTTATTAGTAATTTTCTTGATACAGTCGTTACCCGTAACAAGAATCTTTATTGTAGTCGTTACCCACAATAAAGTGTTTTATTAGTAATTTTCTTGATACAGTCGTTACCCGTAACAAGAATCTTTATTGTAGTCGTTACCCACAATAAAGTGTTTTATTAGTAATTTTCTTGATACAGTCGTTACCCGTAACAAGAATCTTTATTGTAGTCGTTACCCACAATAAAGTGTTTTATTAGTAAAATTTCTTAGTACAGTCGTTACCCGTAATAAGAATCTTTGCTTTAGTCGCTATTCAAATAAATCTCCTAATCTAGTCGCAACCCAGAATAAGAAAAATTTATTTCAATCGTCAACCAAACAAAGTGTTAAACTGTTAATAAAAATTCACAACACTATTAAATACCACTAAAAAAAATTATCAAGTTACTCACTGCACTGCCAAACTGAAAAAGAGATCGAGTCAAGTTAAATTGCTGTTTATATAGCCCTTGCTTGCACACGACACCAATGATGGAGTAGCAGAGGCGCATGATTACAAGAATTGGCCGTGCGTCTGTAATTTTACGGTACTAGAGATAAAATATGCATAGCAACTAACAAAAATGCATAGTAACAAGAAATTTAAAGCAACCCATGCTGCTGTGTTAAATTGAATTCTGTATATTTGCAAAAAATATTAGAGAAGAAATTCCCGTTCGATAGTACATATAATGATGATAGTGTTGAAAATTGATCTGCTTGATCTGATTGTATTTGTGCCATGATTGTATTTATGCCATGTATGCTACATGACAACACATGCTTTGGTTAGATATTTTTGGGAAAATTTGTAATTAGATTGAATTTTTTTGCTTTAAGAATTCAATTTTAGCATGGCATTTTTGCATATGTTCTTTTTTCAGCAATTGTTTTTAGCATGAATCTAATTGCTTCAATCATATGATAAGAATTTTAATTTGATCTGCTTAATGAGGCTATATTGTTGTATTGTATTTGTGCAAAGTGTTATGTAGATGACAAATACATGGCTTTGTTAGGTTGTGTACCTGTTTTTTGATTAAGAGTAATCAAATTATATTTAATTTTCCTCAAATTTGATGCTTTGTTTCATGATGTTTTCCTTTTAAAGGTAATCGATAAAAACAAAAATATATTCGAACCAATTTGGTTCGAACATACTGCCCCCCCGTTGAAAGGCTGTAATGTCTTTCAAATAGTCTCATGTAAATTATGTTAATATATGTACAGATGATAAAAATGGGGGGATTTGTATGCACTGAAGTTTTAATAAGAAAAACTTATTCACACAAACAACAAAAAAAGGGGAAAGACATGAGCGAATTGCAACTGGTTAACCTAAAAAGTTCGGTTTGTGTAATAAAAGATGTTTTACTTTCACAGCGTCATTTATTTCAAGCCTTCAATATCTTTATGTGACCATTTTTTAACAAACGTTGAGAATTTACTAAAAATTTCATTAGTGTTTGACTGAATAGTAGATAAACAACTTACTCGCTTTTGTTCAGATTCTAAGTTGCTTTCCATAACAGGTAATGATTGAGGCCAATCTTCTTCAGGATTCAATGGCCACTGAGTTCCGTGCCACAATAAGTGATGGGAGCTTAATGTTGCAGGTTCAATGCCCCTGGAGTTACAATCGGCAGGATTATCATTAGATCGAACATGATGCCATGACTGTATATCAGTTAAATTTTGGATTTCTGGAATCCAATTTGCAACAAAAGTTTTGTACTTGTTCGGGTGATTGCGGATCCACGATAGAACAATAGAGGAATCTGTCCAAGCGAATATGGGGATCTTAGTAAGAGTTAGATCGGTTCTAACTCGATCACTGAGTCGAACTAAAAGTACTGCGCCACATAACTCGAGGCGAGGAAGCATTATAAGTTTGACAGATGCTATTTTGGATTTTGCAATAAGTAAATTAACATGCACGTTTCCTTCTTGATCTATAGCCCTGATATATACTGCCGCCGAATACGCGTGATTGGACGCGTCGGAAAATCCGTGTATCTGGCACATTGATAAATCACTAGTGGTGAATATCCACCGTGGTATATGGATTAAGCTAATGTGAAATAGCTTTTCCTTAAATTGTCGCCAGTGCATGTCGATATGTGAAGGTATCGGCTCGTCCCATGAGCATCCCGAAAGCCATAAGGTTTGCATCAGAATTTTGGCTGTAACTATGATCGGAGATATCCAACCTAGTGGGTCAAAAAGTGTAGCAATTTCTGACAACACAGAACGCTTTGTAGAGCTGCGATCTGCGAATTGTTTATATTGCAAAGTGAAATGGTCAGTTCCTGGGTGCCAATGTATTCCCAGGGTTTTTACAGATTCATCACTTGCTAACCGTAATGGAAGTTGTACTTCCCTATGTTCTTCCGGAATGCTTGATAGGAGATCCGATGAATTGCTTACCCATTTCCTTAGGTTAAAGCCTGCTGACGACAGAATGTTAATCATCTGCGCTTGTATTTCCAAGGCTTCATTGATGGAATCTGCTCCAGTGAGCAGATCATCAACATAAAAATCACGCGGTATAATTTTGGCAGCTATAGGATATTTTGCGGCTTCATCAATTGCTAATTGGTGAAGGGTCTTGATGGCTAAATATGGAGCTGGCGTTGTGCCAAATGTGACCGTGGTTAACTTATAGTCTCTGATGCTTTCGCTGGGACTATTTCTCCAGACTATTCGTTGAAAATTTTGATCTGGGGGTTGAATGTTAATCATTCGGTACATTTTCTCTATGTCGGCTGATATAGCGTATTTATATTTTCGCCATCGAAGTAATGTTGAGAAAAGCTCAGATTGCAGTACTGGACCCGTATGCAGCTGTTCGTTTAAACTTTTCCCATTAGTGGATTTAGCCGAGGCATCAAAGACGACTCGAACCTTGGTCGTAGTGCTATCCTTGATGACGGCGTGGTGAGGAAGATAATAACATTTATCATGACTGGCTTCTTTATCAGCCAATATCATGTGCCCTAATGATTTATATTCGTTAATGCAAGCCTTGTATTCCTGACTAAGCTCAGGATTTTGTTGCAATTTGTGCTCTAGACAATAAAATCTTCGTAGAGCCATGCCACGAGAGTCACCCAAGCTGGGAGCTTCATTAATAAAAGGCAAGCGAACTTCGTAACGGCCGGTTGCATTTCGAAGATGAGTTTTTTGATAAAACTCTTCGCAATCGCGGTCTGCCTTAGACAGTTGTCTTCCTGGAGTAACTTCTTCGGTTTCCCAGAACCGCCTCAGAAGTTTATCGAGGGAAGACTCTTCCTCGTACTGAGCATTTACTGTTAAGGTGGACGCAGTGGATATTGTGTGAGTGTTTTTTAAATTGCCGAAAAGGATCCAGCCTAGGGTGCTGTTTTGTGCTATAGGTGTACCTGGAGGGCCTTTTCGCAACCCTTCTAAAAGGATTTCTCCATAAACGT
This sequence comes from Dioctria rufipes, assembly GCA_963924295.1. NCBI lineage: Eukaryota > Metazoa > Arthropoda > Insecta > Diptera > Asilidae > Dioctria > Dioctria rufipes. The sequence continues at coordinate 106,212,580 of OZ002744.1, forward strand.
CTGCTCCTAAAAGCAGGTCGACTTTTCCTGGCTTGAAAAAGAGTGGATCTGCTAGTTGCAGGCCATGTACGTGGCTCCATTCCTTGCTTGGAATGGTGGACGGAGGCAGTATGTCCGTGATGGTGTTCACGATAAGGGCATTTATCGTGGTTATCTTATTCGAAGTTGAATAAGAGTGAATGTTTACTGATGCTTGTTTGCTAACACTCATAGTTTCTGACTTTCCTAAGCCAGTAATTTGCATCGATGTGTTCATAGTGGCTAATTGCAGCTTGCGTGCAGCAGCCTTTGTTATGAACGTGACTTGAGAGCCTGAGTCAATTAAAGCTCGTAAAGTGAACATGGTGCCCTTTTTTGATGGAACTTTAAGCAATGCTGTGGCAAGCAAGGCTTGTGTAGTTCGCATTGTTTGACTCGCGTGAAGCGTTTGAATTGATCCCTTGGATGTGGAAGGCGAATTACAAGGTTGTACTTGTAGTTGTGGGTTGTCTGATTGCTTAGGTGAACCCTGTGGATTTGTGATATTCCTATGTAGTAAGGAATGATGTTTCCTTTCACATCGCTGGCACGTAAACTTGCTAGCGCAATATTTTGTATTGTGGCTTTTTGAAAGGCAGTTAATGCACAATCGATTTGACGTGACAATTTTGAATTTTGAATCAACGTCCAATTTAATAAATTTGGGGCATTTGAATAATCGATGCTGCTCTTTACACAGTATGCATCTGTCACCAGATGATGTAAAGTGAGTTGATGCTCTTGGTATTTGAGCTGATTTATTGGTTGAATTTGGTTTTGCGTCTGAGATTGCTTCGAGAGTTCTAAATCTTGTTTCTAGAAACGTCTTCAAAGATTCAAGGGTAGGCAGTCCATCTGCACTGTTTACCTCTTGTTCCCATAAGCGATGAGTTTCTTCTGGCAAGCTCTGCACTAGCATATAAATCAAGATTGTATCCCAGTGCTTAGTGGGGACTTCTAATGCTTCGAGTTCGTATATACATTCGGAAGATTTGTCCAGCACTGTTTTTATAGCTCTGGCTGACTCTTGTGTTGCTTTAGGTAAATTGAATAGAATTTTTAGCTGAGCATTAATTAACACTCGCTTGTTGTCGTACCTGTTAAGCAATATCTTCCATGCGCTGTCATAACTCGAGTTAGTCATAGGAAGTTGACGCAATAAGTGTTCTGCTTCTCCAGAAACACTTGATTTCAAGTAATGAAGTTTCTGCACTGGTGATAGTGCAGAATTTGTATGAACCAAGGAATGAAATAGATCGTGAAACGACCTCCATGATTCATATGACCCTGAGAATTTTGGTATTGTGATGCTAGGCAATCTCAGAAACGAAGAAGATTCATTATCCGTGCTTGGCTTTGAGTCTACTTTTGTTTCGAATGCATCTAATGCATCTCTGAGAATACCTCGAAACGTGTAGTATGTATTTTCCGCACTTGAGAAGTGATCGCTTGTGAAATAATCGTATTTTTGAAGCTCGCTGTCCTCTAAAGCCTGAGTGGCTTGGACAATTGCATAATGTGTATTCTTATAATCGGTCCAAATTTCGCTTAGGGCGCTTAACCGCTCAGAAATGAGTCCTTTCGTTCGTTTTTCTACATCAGTCTTGTTGTAGTTGTTGAACGACTTTTCGAATATTTTTGCAGAAGTGGTTTGGTTAGCGAAAAGTTTTTGAAGTGTAGTCATGTTTGAAAAACTTGGAATATATACCACTAGACTTTAAATAAATTTGGCTGCGAAGGACCATTAAATGTACTGCCCGTAGTCAGAGCGTACATACAAAAATGTAAGATGTGATAAAATTGATGCCACTGGTATAAAGTTAGTGGTTGTATTCGTTTATCTACAAATTCTACACTTCACTGTTAAACTAGAGCTTTAATGCTCAATAAATCTTAGATACAAATAGTTTAATTTATCAATATTCAATAAATGAGAAATATAAAATATATAATAAATGTAGTAATTTTGTTGCAAATAACTTGTACTCACCTGATCTATGTTTGGCAGTTGATTAACTTGATTTTAATAATTTTTACTGAGGTTGGGATTGGGATATTCTTTATTCTGGTCGATACCCAGAATAAAGTGAGGTGAATAATTCTTACTGCAGTCGAAACCCACAGAGAATCTTTATTGCAGTCGTTCCCAACAATAAAGTGTTGGTTAGTAATTTTCTTGTTACAGTCGTTACCCGTAACAAGAATCTTTATTGTAGTCGTTACCCACAATAAAGTCTTTATTGTAGTCGTTACCCACAATAAAGTGTTTTATTAGTAATTTTCTTGTTACAGTCGTTACCCGTAACAAGAATCTTTATTGTAGTCGTTACCCACAATAAAGTGTTTAGTGTTAGTAAATTTCTTATTACAGTCGTTACCCGTAATAAGAATCTTTATTGTAGTCGTTACCCACAATAAAGTGTTTAGTGTTAGTAAATTTCTTATTACAGTCGTTACCCGTAATAAGAATCCTTATTGTAGTCGCTACCCACAATAAAGTCTTTATTGTAGTCGTTACCCACAATAAAGTGTTTTATTAGTAATTTTCTTGATACAGTCGTTCCCCGTAACAAGAATCTTTGTTGTAGTCGTTACCCACAATAAAGTGTTTTATTAGTAATTTTCTTGATACAGTCGTTACCCGTAACAAGAATCTTTATTGTAGTCGTTACCCACAATAAAGTGTTTTATTAGTAATTTTCTTGATACAGTCGTTACCCGTAACAAGAATCTTTATTGTAGTCGTTACCCACAATAAAGTGTTTTATTAGTAAAATTTCTTAGTACAGTCGTTACCCGTAATAAGATTCTTTGCTTTAGTCGCTATTCAAATAAATCTCCTAATCTAGTCGCAACCCAGAATAAGAAAAATTTATTTCAATCGTCAACCAAACAAAGTGTTAAACTGTTAATAAAAATTCACAACACTAGGAAATACCACTAAAAAAAATTATCAAGTTACTCACTGCACTGCCAAACTGAAAAAGAGATCGAGTCAAGTTAAATTGCTGTTTATATAGCCCTTGCTTGCACACGACACCAATGATGGAGTAGCAGAGGCGCATGATTACAAGAATTGGCCGTGCATCTGTAATTTTACGGTACTAGAGATAAAATATGCATAGCAACTAACAAAAATGCATAGTAACAAGAAATTTAAAGCAACCCATGCTGCTGTGTTAAATTGAATTCTGTATATTTGCAAAAAATATTAGAGAAGAAATTCCCGTTCGATAGTACATATAATGATGATAGTGTTGAAAATTGATCTGCTTGATCTGATTGTATTTGTGCCATGATTGTATTTATGCCATGTATGCTACATGACAACACATGCTTTGGTTAGATATTTTTGGGAAAATTTGTAATTAGATTGAATTTTTTTGCTTTAAGAATTCAATTTTAGCATGGCATTTTTGCATATGTTCTTTTTTCAGCAATTGTTTTTAGCACGAATCTAATTGCTTCAATCATATGATAAGAATTTTAATTTGATCTGCTTAATGAGGCTATATTGTTGTATTGTATTTGTGCAAAGTGTTATGTAGATGACAAATACATGGCTTTGTTAGGTTGTGTACCTGCTTTTTGATTAAGAGTAATCAAATTATATTTAATTTTCCTAAAATTTTATGCTTTGTTTCAGGATGTTTTCCTTTTAAAAGTAATCGATAAAAACAAAAAAATATTCGAACCGATTTGGTTCGAACAATTCATGTTCACAAACTGTTGCTATAAAAGCCCAAGCAAACTCTTGGGGAGCATCAGTCAATTTTAGTGAGTCTCAGTGATAGTTTAAAAACCATACAAAAAAAATTAAAAAATGTCTTCGGTGCTAGTAAATAAAAGTTTTTCAATAATTGAAAATTTGCGAAAAGATGTGATGGAGTGTTTAAAAAATTCAGTGAATAAAGACTATATTGTTCAAAAGTGCAATAGAAACATACATAAATTTCAAGTTGCATTTCGGAAGTGCAATAAGAGTGCTAGGAAACGCCATTTTGAGAGCTGTCTCGAGCAAATTAAAGCATTGAGAGCACTATTGAGAACTCCCCGTCGAGGTGGAGGAATTACTCGCGTAAGAAGAAGTGATTTTGTAAAGTGGGAGGAAATAAAGACAGCGTTCGCAGACAGAATTCGACAAGGTGTTATTGCAAATTTAAAACATATCGATCGGAAGCTATTTATGCAAGATGCCGCCAAATTATTTACACGTCGTGTTAAAAATACCTTAAAACATTATTTTAATATTAAAGTTTCTACAACGTTTTGTGGTGAATTTGTTAAAGAAACTGGTGACAATGAAATTATAAAAGACATTAAATATTTCCAAGCGAGAACTGCTCCAATTAGGGCAGATGATAATTTAGAGGACTGGTTTAAATCAAACATTTTGGATCCAATAAACACTCAGCTGGAAGAATTCCAGGAAAAAGACAGTGGCTGGGCACTGCACTCTATAATACATCTAGCAGTACACATCAACAAGTTTGAACAACTCCGAGGATCTTCGTATATACCTCTACCGAAGGAGATTGCTTTAAAGCAAGCTTGCATTAATTTGAAAAATAATGATGAAGCATGCTTCGCATGGGCCGTAACATCAGCGCTATATCCTGTCAATATTAACACCAATAGGACCTCATCATATCCACATTATTCTACTGTGCTAAATTTAACTGGAATAACATTTCCCATGACACTTAAGCAAATAACGCAATTTGAAGCCCAGAACGATTTATCAATAAACGTGTTCATCCTAGAGAAAGAGCGTTTCTTCACCACAGTTCCAGTTAGACTTACGAAACACAGGATGGAGCGACATGTAAATCTCTTAATGTTGCAAGATGACTATGACCAAGCTGATGATGATGAAGATCATATGGATGATGATGATGATGATGCTGGCAGATATCATTTCTGCTGGATTAAAGATCTTTCACGCCTTGTATCGGGACAAACTTCGAAACATAAGTCTAGAGTGTACATATGCGACAGATGTTTGCTCTACTTTTACTCTGAAGAAAAATTAACATCACACACTCCTGAATGTGAGAAGCAAAACGATTGCAGAATTATGTTTCCCTCAGAGGAAAAGAAATGGTTGGAATATAAGAATTATAACCATAAGAATCCAGTCCCGTTCTGTGTGTATGCTGATCTTGAATCAATATTGAAGCCGATTCAGGGAAACGAACAAAATACACAGCGAATCCAGGAACATGAAGTTCACAGCATAGGATTCTATTTCCACTGCAAACATGATGCTAAGCTCTCATATTACAGAGCATATCGAGGCAAGGACTGTCAACAATGGTTTGCATTAGAATTGCAAAAAATTGCCTCCATAGCTGTACAGGAAAAGCTGAACATCAGGCCAATGCAACCAATGACTAAAGAGGAACGACGTTCACATATGGAAAATACTTGCTGCCATATATGTGAAAAAACGTTTGCAGCCGATGAGGAACGAGTCCGAGACCATTGCCACTTAACAGGTAAATACTGGGAATCATAATTCAATTCATTTTTTCATACATTCTTTTAACAGGAAAATACCGAGGGCCAGCGCACAATGCATGCAATCTGATGTATCAAGATTGCTCCATAGTTCCAGTCATTTTTCACAATTTATCTGGATATGATGCTCACTTCATTATTAAGGATATAGCTACATCTATTCCTGGGAAAGTGGATCTCCTACCAATAAATAAAGAAAGATACATTTCGTTCACCAAGCACGTTGAAGGCAGTCATATCAAATTCAGATTCGTCGATTCCTTCCGTTTTATGGCAGAATCCTTAGATAAGCTATCATCATTGCTGCCAATGGATAAATTAAATATTACAAGAACTGTATGGCGAGAATTGGATGATGATGACTTTAAACTGCTTACGCGCAAAGGAGTCTTCCCATACGACTTCGTTGACGATTGGGCTAAATTGGATTTCCAATACTTGCCGGCGCAGGAGCAATTCTATAATAAAATGACTGACAGTGATATATCTTCTGAGGACTACAATCATGCTGAAAAGGTCTGGCGGACATTTGAAATTCAGAAACTTGGCGAATATTCCGATCTATACCTGAAAACTGATGTCCTCCTATTGGCTGATGTCTTCGAGAACTTTCGAGAAGTATGTATGAAGACGTACAATTTGGATCCAGCACATTATTACACCATGCCAGGTCTAACATGGGATGCTATGCTAAAATACACCAAAGTGAAACTAGAGCTGATAACCGACGTAAATATACTGCTTTTCATAGAGAGAGGTATTCGAGTTGGTATAAGTCAATGCTCAAACAGATATAGCAAAGCAAATAATAAATATATGGATGATTTTAAGCCTGACGAGAAAGAGAAATACCTGATGTATTATGACGTAAATAACCTTTATGGATGGGCCATGTCACAGCATTTACCAACAGGAGGATTCAAATGGGTTGATGCTCCCAATATCAACGTATTCGAGATTCCTGATGATTCACCAATTGGATACATATTCGAAGTCGACTTGGACTATCCTCAACATCTACATGATACACATAAGGATTTACCGTTTTGCTCTGAGCATGCAGCACCACCTGGAGCAAAATTAGAAAAGCTTTTGACAACATTACATCCTAAAACTAAATATGTTATACACTACCGAAATTTGAAGCAATGCTTATCACATGGTCTCATCCTAAAAAAAGTGCACCGGGTTCTTCAATTCAACCAGTCAGCTTGGCTTAAACCATATATTGACTTAAATACTACCAAACGGAAACAGGCTACCAGCGATCATGAGAAGGATAGCTATAAGAAGATGAATAATGCAGCTTTTGGTAAAACCATGGAAAATGTTCGCAAGTATAGCGATATAAAGCTTTGCATGAAGTGGGAAGGTCGCTATGGTGCAAAAGCTCGGATTGCGGTACCCAACTTCCACAGTGCAACGATATTTGATGAGAATTTAGTTGCTGTGGAATTAAGGCGACTCAAAATCTTATTCAATAAGCCCCTCTATATTGGAATGGCAGTTTTGGAAATTTCAAAGATATGCCTCTATGATTTCCACTACAGTTTTATGCAGCGCGAATTTGGAGATAAATGTAAAGTCATGTATACAGATACAGATTCTCTAATATATGAACTTGAAGAGAAAAATGCATATGAGTTTATGGCTGAAAATATAAACAAATTTGATACAAGTGATTACCCAGAAGATAATCAATTCAATTTACCGCTCATGAATAAAAAGATTCCTGGTCTAATGAAGGATGAACTGAATGGGAAAATCATGAGCGAATTTGCAGGCTTGCGCTCGAAAATGTACAGTCTACGTATAAACGATGGTAAAACTGTAAAGAAAGCAAAAGGAGTAAAGACTAATGTAGTCCAGAGGCATATCAATTTCGAAGACTACGTCGAATGTTTGAATAACAAGCGAGTATTAACTGCTAATCAGAGCTCCATACGATCGCATAACCATAATGTCTACACTGTCAGTCAAAAGAAAATTGCATTGAGTCCATACGATAATAAGCGGTATATTATGAGTGATACAACGGATACTCTTCCATGGGGACATTACTCTATTCAATCAGAACAGCAAGGAGCAGCCGCAGAAATTGTAGATATCTAAGCTCATTATTATAAATAAAAACATGTATTATAGTTTTAGTTTCATTTAATGAAATAGTTTGTTTTAATTGTATTATAGTCTAAGACTTAAGTCTAAGATATACATTATTGGAAAATAAAGAATATATTATAGTTGCAGATATATTG